>QEPC01003622.1:180735-193754 GCA_003113815.1 Sphenodon punctatus | reverse complement strand
CCCCTTGCCCCAGAGCCCCCTCCTGCTCTCCCACCCCCTCCTGCTACCTCAACCACCTCCCCCCAAGTCCCCTCTTTTCACAGAGAAAACCCCGTCAACTTCAGGGTTGCTTGCAAGCCAGAGGAATGTGCCCCAGGGAACTCCATTGAGGTCAATGGAACTCTCAATACAGAACGTTAGCTCCGCCTTAACTAAAGGAGCCACTAGCGTGGCTCCATAATACTTGGAACGTGTGAGGAAATCCCAAGGCAGATTGTTTAAATCCATGAGCAGAGTGTTGCGTCTAAAAATGTGCTAAACTGGTATTCTGTATTACTTTACCTTATTCATCATACACAGAATGTGAGAGAGACTAGCAAAATAAAAGAAATGTAACACATACTTGCACAAGCTGGTGAAACACTTGAACCACCAGCATCCTGGCAAAATACCAGATGGGAGAATGCACAGAGGTGGTTTATGCCTTTTGTAGAATGTAGACAGTATTTTCTAACCAACCATAAAATTATCTCTGTACTAGCCATATTAAAATCCATTATAGGAAGTCTTTTATTGGCCATCTCGCTTTGTCTCCATTGTTTAACTAATTATCGCTTGAACTTAGGGGATCTTCTCACAATAGTTAACTCAGCATGTTTTGAGTTTAGTTGTGTAGATACGTATGTAAGTTGCGAGTGATCATGCCTTTGTGCTTAAGATTTTCTGTGACGATGGGAATTTGTATAGGTCTCAGTTTGACTTTTAGGGATGATGTAAGATCTAAGATTTGTATAAATTGTTTTTGTATTGATAACACTTTGTTTATAGGGACCCTAGATTTAGGATTCTAACTTGCCTATACTGTATTATATTTTATTTTGTTTTATTGTTGCTATGGCCTCTGGCTACGCACAATAAACTATTACTATTACTTACTATTAAAATCCAACAATTTCATATCTAAATATTATAACTTAACATTTATTATCATAAGCAACTAGTGTTACTGGTATCAGGTGCAACTTCCCCTGATTTTCCATTGCTCATCCTGTTGGAGGCATGTGTCAGGTTTCATTACCTTTCTTAGAATTTTCTCCTTCAATAAATAACCATCTAGAACACTTACGCAAGCTTGTACTGTGTACACTGTAAAACACATAAAGGTCACAGAAGTAGGGATGGACGAACGCGGTTCGGAAGTTCCGAGTTCGGGCTGAACTCGGCCCGTTTGGATGACTGAACCAAACGTCTGAACTGAATGCTCGAACGGCTGAACAGTTCGGAAAAGTTCGGATAAGTTCGGGGGTGGGAAAAATGTGATTGGAAGGCGGGAAAAATGTGACTGGAAGTGGGAGGCAGCTGTGGAGCAGACTTCCTGGCACCAGGGGTGGTTTCAGGGTCAAACAAACAAACAAAAAATTGAATTCGGTTTCGGTATCGATAGTGCTATTTTCGGTTATTCGGCCAAGTTTGGCCGAACCGAACTCCGCCGAACCGAACAGCCAAACCCGAACTCGGATTTCTGACTGAACGTCTGAGCATCCAAACTGCGTTCTGTTCGCCCATCCCTACACAGAAGTGAACTGCTTTGTCTGTCCCAAGATGCACTTCTGCATTTAGGCCAACCTAGGTACTTATGCTAGCTGAAACTTCAGGCCTAAGCATGAAATAGCACTGGGTACAACGGGTCAAGAGTCGACAACCCAGATCCTCTATCAAGAGCCTGTCTCACTTGGTGTCTGGTGGAGATTGCCCCTCCTGAGGTAAATGTATTACCTCTGCAAGGCTAGACAAATTCGTGTGGCTCTTAAAGAGGGCGTATTAGTGTTCAGCTATTCTTTGACTTGACAACAGATTGTGTAGTGTGAGGAATAGATGGGCTCATATGGTTGAATTCTCAGCTGAAGATACCCTTTCACCTATTTTGGAGGGGGACTGTGTAATTTTAGCCGAGGATGGAAGTTCAACTGTTGAGAGTCAGACCATAATGGGGTGTAACTGTGCAAGAGTAGTGTTACTGAGGTCTGGATTCCTACAAATGAGAGAGAAATCTGTAGTTTCTCTTTCATTTGTCTGCTTCTTCCAAGATGATGGCAAATATAAATATGCTTTTCTTATACTCTCTATCATGCTTGTCAGTTGGAACACAGTTCGTTTAATCCACATTCAGTGTTCTACCTGCTACTTTAGTGCCAGTGACAAGAGGGAAATCTCAGATCATTTAGCTTACAAAATTGTGTGCGCCAGAAAACAAAGCTCTTTCTTTTGCAATCATGGAAATTAAATGAAACAAAAGCAAAATGCAAGCAGAGCAGTTACAATGGGTTTATTCTTAAAGAAGGGTTTTATATGAGAGTTTATACTGTACGTTTATACTGAGTTTATACCAAAGCCTGAAGATGGAACTGAGTGTAACTTGCTGTTGCAACAGTTGCTGTTTTTATTCTGCCATAATATGTAGTAAGGAATACGGACTGAATACACCACACTATGAACAGGTAGAAGACCTTTGCTTTCTGCTGTTTCTAACTTTGCCAAACCTGCCATGCTTGATGTCTTTGTCAGGAAGGATGGTTTAATGCTGTGATTATGCTATTTTTAATTTGAGTCAAAGTCTGTTTTAACACTGCCCCCCGCCCCCCTGCGCTCGGTGTTTGGGTAGGTGTGAGGGGAGGGGGCAGGTGTCCGTGTATACAGCCGGCAGTGGGGGATGGGTGTCCACTCAGTGTTTGCCTGTGTGACCACTGAGCAGGATGGGTGGGAGTGCATGCGTGCTCCCATGCAACACCCACCTCCACCCATCACCCAACCATTTTCACCCACCTCCACCCATGAAGCCCTCCGGAAAACCGGAGGCGGTTTACATACACTGACATCCACCCACTGTGACAAAACACCTTATCCCCCCACCTCCGTCCATGTAAAAAGGCCCAAAGTTGCAAAGTTCGGCCATTCCAGAAAATGAGACTAAAATATACTGGTAATGTTTTTAAAAATGTTTTTAAAAATGCTTTAAAAACAGTTCTGATGCCTTTAAGAATTTGTGCTTGCAAGCAGTTAATACATGTTTAAAGGTGTATTGTTAACATGTTAGTTTAAAATTCTCATGAAGACCGGCATTGCCTTGCTTCCTTTCAAGGTATAGAAAATTAGCCGCAAATAGCTTGTTAATTCTGTATGCTTCCTCAGACACATCTGAAGCTGACCATTGTCAGAGGCAGGGTGGACTAGATGAAGAGTTGGTCTTGACCCAGTGTGCTGGTCCTTATGTTCTAACAGGGATGAGGAACCTGCAGCCTTTGTCTGTGGTTGTCTTCTTTATTTGACCCCTTTCCAATTCCTGGTTCTGGCCTGCAGATCTAGTTCCTACCTCAAGCAATGGAAGAGTGGGCTCAGGAGAAGAGAGACAGAGCAGACATGAGGACATGGCAGAGATCCATGATCTGGACACTCTCCTTCCTTCCCTCATCCTGAAGAAACCCCTTAAGCACTTCTGCCTTCAACTCCTATCCAGCCCACAGAGCTTTGACTAATTTTCGACGGCCTGTGGGCCAAAAGAAGTGTCCTGCCTTTGTTCTAATGTATGAGAGACAAACCACTTGCTCTAAAGCTTTGTAGCAGGAATTGCAAATTGAGCAGGAAGATAATCTCTTAATAGAGGACTTTGACTGTCTTCAAATACACCAACATTTCACTAAGCTTTAAGTCTTTGAAAAATCAAAGTTTACTCATGGGCTATAGAACATATTCACCATTTGTCCATTAGTGTTATCACTATTCCAGCTGCAACTTGCATGTTCCTAAATCAGCTTTTCTGTTCACATTTAAAAACAAAATAACAAAAGAAAAGAAAACAAAAAAACCTTTTGGGTAGGCCATGAGTTCAAATTTCACCTTTTCTAATGGCTGGCCTTATTATTTTGATACACCTTCCAGTGATTATATTCAGTAAGGCACCACACAAGCTCAGACCTGAAGGCTTCCCTACTATGTCCTACTATTTATTAATTTATATTTATTTATTTAAAAACGTATACCTCGCTCCCTCCAGCCCCAAGGCAGCTCAGGGCAGCTCACAACATCTTAAAATCATACATTAAAAACAATACAAAAAGGGTTACTAAAACAATCAATTCATCATTAAAACAATAAAGGAGGTAAACCCACTGGCAAAAACTCCCCCTCACTCCCCCCCTCCCCCAAAGGCTTGGACAAAAAGCCAGGTCTTACAGGCCCGACGAAAGGCCAACAAGCTGGGAGCCAGGCGAGCTTTCTCTTGGAGGGCGTTCCACAGCTGTGGTGCGACCACCAAGAACATCCTCTCCATCGTGGCCCCCGGTTCACCCAAGGGATCTCCAAGAAGGTGCCCCCAGTAGATCGCAGAGGTTGCTCCAGGGCCTGGGGAGTTAGGCGGTCTCTCAGATAGGAGGGGCTGAGACCGTGTAGAGCTTTAAAAGTAAAAAACAGCACCTTGAATCGGACCTGGAACACTATAGGCAGCCAGTGCAGAGTCCGGAGCACCGGTGTAATGTGCTCCCTACGTCCCGTCCGCATCAGGAGATGGGCTGCTGCATCCTGCACCAGCTGAAGGTTTCGAGTCATCATCAAGGGCTGCCCCACATAAAGCGCACTGCAGTTATTCTGTGCTGAATCCATGCATTCATCACCTCTAGCCTTGAGGTGATGAATGCATGGATGAAGGTGGTCAGGTCAGAGCTTGAGAAGGCTATGTGCCCCTGCTTTTCCTATGGGCCACTGTAGTGACAAACTAAAAGTGTTAAAAGGTGTGCATGTGGTTTAACTACCAGAGGGCATTTATTTATTTATTTAAATGGAGATTTTCCTGGGTGGGGTGGGGTGGGGATGGTGAAAACTATTGTAGCTGCTTTTGCACTGCATGCACCTACTTCGCAATGGAACCAAAGCTCAGAATAAGTTTCTCTGATAACATATGCTTTTTTCATCATTAACTGGTGCTCAGAAACACTGGCAGAATTTCAAGTGAAAGGGTCACAAAGGCAGAAGAGATTGTGAAAGGAGAATAAAAAGAATCCCCATACTTGAATAAGCAGCCAGTACACAGTCATTTTCTGTCCGTAGAAGGGAGTTTCAGATGCGTAACTAAGAGTAAAATATGGCCCCACATGTCTTTTTAGGATTTATGCTCAGTCAGTGACAGGACAATCCACTATAAAGGATGAATTGAGTGCAACCAGTTTAGCCCTGGCATAAAGATTAATTTCAGGCAATGTAAGTTATGGACACTAGTCTTGTTACTTTAGTGAAAAACTCAATAAGTCTTGTGCAAAATAAAATAAGGTGTATTTAGTTCTCATGTAGACATGGTATCATCAGGTGGCTTTTAACCTGCTGTGTGACAACGGTGGCTTACCCTAGATTAGGGTATACGGATAAAAGGAGCTGCCTGAGTCAGACCAATGGTCTATCTTTTGAACTTGAGACCTTTTACATGCAAAGCATGCACTCTACCACCTGAGCCACAGCTAGCGTGGCCACTGGTGTGTCACCAGAATGGAGGGTAGCAATTTGCATAAAATGTGCATGCACTCATATTAATTTATGCAAATTTATTATAATTATAATAGAAATTACTGTACACTCACCATAGTGGGAGAAGACTGAGACCAGGCCATCTGCATCTGTTCAGTCCACTGTTCATTATAAGGTGTTGTTGAAGGAAGCCAACAGGACAGCCATAGGGAGAGGTGGTGACACAAGGTGAGAGGAGGAAGAGGGGACAGCCATTTGATGAGGGGGGTATGGGGTGGGAGAGGGAGCAACGCTCTCACACAGACGCTCTCTCTCTCTCTCTCTCTCTCACACACACACACCCACACCCACACCCACACCCACACCCACACGCACTGATCTCTCTCTCACACACATATACAGACATAAGAACATAAGTAGTGCCATACTGAGTCAGACCAATGATCTGTCAAGCCCAGCATCCTGTCCTCTGACCCTGGTCAATCTCGATCGCATGGGAGAAGAACCAACAGTCACAATGGGCAATCCATTGTTTGCTCCCATCTCCCGACAGTAAGAAGTTCATCTCATAAGCTATTTGGTTAATAGCCACTAATGGACCTATTCTCTAAGAACTTATCCAGTCCTTTTTTAAACCCAGCAATACTACTAGCCATGACAACATCCTCTGGCAACATATTCCATAAGTTAATTATGTGTTGAGTGAAAAAGTACTTCCTTTTATCTGTTTTAAATCTGCTGGAAGCTAGTTTCATGGAGTGTCCTCTAGTTCTAGAAGACTAGCACTATTTGAGAGGGTAAATAACCATTCCCTATCTATTAGTTCCATACCACTCAAGATTTTATAAACCGCTATCATGTCCCGTCTCAGTCTTCTCTTCTCTAAGCTGGAGAGACCCAGTTTGTCAAGCCTCTCTTTGTATGGAAGCCGCTCCGTACCCTTTATCATTCTTGTTGCCCTTCTCTGTACCTTTTCTAGTTCAGGTATGTCTTTTTGGAGATGAGGCAACCAGAACTGCACACAATATTCCAGGTTCAGTCGCACCATTGATTTTTATAGAGGCATTATGACATCCTCAGTTTTATTCTCTATCCCTTTGCGAATAACTCCCAACATTCTGTTTGCTTTTTTGACTGCTGCTGCATATTGGGCTGGGGATTTCATTGTATTGTCCACAGTCACTCCCAGATCCTTTTCCTGAGTGGTAACTCCTAGATTAGTACCCAGCATTGTGTACTCATTTTTCCCTATGTGCATCACTTTGCACTTGTCCACATTAAATCTCATCTGCCATTTAGATGCCCAGGCACCCAGTCTCGTAAGATCCTGTTGCAATTCTTCATAGTCTGGTCATGTTTTAACTACCTTGAATAGCTTGGTATCATCTTCAGATTAACGCCCTTTTCCAAATGGTTAATGAATACATTAAACAGCACCGGTCCCAATACAGATCCCTTGGGCACACCACTTTTTACATCTCTCCATTGTGAAAACTGATCATTTAGTCCTATGCTTTGCTTCCTATCCTTTAACCAATTACTGATCCATAGTAAGACACTACCTCCTATCCCATGACTTTTTAAAATTTCTCAAGAGTCTTTTATGTGGGACCTTATCAAATGCTTTCTGGAAATCCAGGTACACTATATCTACTGGGTCTCCCTTGTCCACATGATATTTACACCATCAAAGAATTCCAACAGGTTAGTGAGGCATGACTTACCTTTGCTAATCCATGTTGATTCTTCCCCATTAAGGCATGTTTATCATGGCTTAATGAGGGGCCATAGAGGGGCCATAGCTCAAGTAGTAAGAGTGCATGCTTTGCATGTCTAAAGTCCCAGGTTCAATCCCCGGCATCTCTGCTTCAGGATTCCTGGTAGCACGCCTGGGGGAGGTCTCTGCTGGGGGCTTGGAGGGGTCTCAGGTAGCACACCAGGATGGCCTCTGCCAGAGACCCTGGAAGAGCCAGATTTGGACCCAAATTTGAAACCCCTGCTGCCATGTCAGGTTGTGACAATACTGGGCTAAGATGGACCATTGGTCTGACTCAGTTAGGCAGTTTAGTTTAACATGCCCAGCAATTCTGTTCTTAATGATAGTGTACCATTTTGACCGTTACAGACATCAAGCTTACTGATCTGTAGTTTCCAGGATCACCTCTGGATCCCTTTTTAAATATCGGGGTTACATTTGCCACCCTCCAGTCCTCAGGTACAGTGGCAGATTTTAGCGATAGGTTACAAATCACTAACAGTAGGTCTGCGATTTCATATTGAAGTTCCTTCAGAACTCTGGGGTGAATACCATCTGGCCCTGGTGATTTGTTAGTATTTAGTTTCTCAGTTTGTTCTAGGACCTTCTCCAGAGTCACGTTGATTTGTGACAGCTCTTCCATCACTTACAAAGTAAGGTTCCAGCGTGAGTATCTCCCCAACATCCTCTGCAGTGAAGACTGAAGCAACGTACTCATTCATAGGGATGTGTGAACAGAGTTCGGGGGTTTGGTGTTTGGCCTGAACTTGGGGTGTTTGGGCTGTTCGCAAACACCCCGAACCCGAACTGCCCCCCACCCGAACTGGGCGAACAAAGTTCGGGTTTTGAAGCCATTCGGGCTGGGGGTGGGGGACAGGTGGGAACCCGGTTTTCCCTCCCCCCTCCAGGCTGCGCAGGTGGAAGGGGCTCCAGGGCTCACCTCCCTGACCCCCCTGCCCAGCCTGGTAAAAACAAACAAACCCCACCCCAGGGATCGACCTACCTGGTGGTGCCAGGGCTCCGGCCCCACGTCCGGCAGCCGTGGTGGCTGCGGCAGTGCTCCAGAGTGCTTCTGGCCTCTTCTAGGCCTTTGGGAACTGAGGTAGGGGCCGGAAGCCCTTTTTTGTGTATTTAATTTTTTTTTACCAGGCTGGGCAGGGTGAGGGGGGGTGGTGAGTCCCGGTGTCCCTTCCACCTGTGCAGCCGGGGGGTGGGAGGGAAAACCGGGTTCCCCCTGAACGGATTCCATGAAACCGAACTGGTTTGGGCTGAATAGCCCAAACCTGAACAGTTTCAGGGGGGTCGAACCCCGAACGGGCCGAACACAGAACCCCCTGGTGTTTGCACATCCCTACTCATTCAGCTTCTCTGAAATGTCCTTTTCCTCCTTACGCACCCCTTTCAGCCCCATGTCATCTAATGGTCTAACTGACTCTCTAGCAGGCTTCCTGCTTCTGATGTACTTGAAAAAGTTTTTATTATTAGCATCTTTAGCAAGTTGCTCCTCAAATTCCTTTTTGGCTGCCTGCCTTATTAACTTCTACTTTGGCAGTGCTTATTCTCTTCCCTATTTACCTCACTGGGACTCTTTCCATTTTTTTAAAGGATGCCAGAGACACACACACACTCTTTCTTTCTCTCTCTCTCTCTCTCTCTCTCTCTCTCTCTCTCTCTCTTTCACAGACAGACAGACAGACACACGCATGCAGATACACACACACACTCTCTCTCTCTCTCAAACACACTTTCTCTAACATAGACAGACACACACTTACACATACACACTGTCTTACACACATTCTCTCTGATCCCTCTCACACACAGACATATACACAATCCTTCTCACACAGACACACAGACATAGACAGACGCACACACACACACTGATCTCTCTCACACATAGACACTCACACACATACTCCCCCCCTCCACACACACTCTCTCTCTCTCTTTCACACACTCACATGCACGGTCACCTCACTCACTCACACCCATTCAAACTCACATACAGATATTTAAGCAAACTCACACACACACATACACACACACACACACACACACACACACATTCACTCAGTCACTACTCACACGCACTTCGGCCAGGCTGGCCCAACCCCCCTGCCTGTGCACTTGCTGCTGCTGCCTTCCATGGTCTCCAGTCGTGGTTGTTTAGAAATCACGCTGTGTGACTTCACGCTGCATGCACACTGGTACCAGCAGCCATTTCCTGAATATGCCAATGCTAGGACTATATTTCCCAGCATGCCAGATTCAGGAAATGGCTTACCCTGGCATGCACACGCATGTGGAGCTGCACAGCAGGAAATTTCAAGCTGTGGCTGGCAGTGCCGGTGGCAACAGCAGGATCACTAGTGGGTCATGCAGGTGAGCAGTGCTGCGGTGGGTTGCAGGACCCAGGGCACCTGGCAGGAGGGCAGAAGAAGTTCCTTCCTGTCCACCCCCCACCCAGGTTGCTTCTGAGGGTGGGGGCTCAGGGGCGGGCAGGCAGGCTGGTGATTGGTTTTTTAAAAAGTTATAGCAGTTCAGCTGCTGTCTGTGGAGGCAGCACAGCCGGGGACAGAGCAATTCCAGACAACACATGGTACGGTTCCTGTCCCATTCCGGACAGTCCAAATTGTCAGAAAAAGAGGACTGTCTGCAAGAAAACTGGACAAATGGCCACCCTAGCCACAATGAGAGAGCACCTTTCTTCCTTGCCTCAGGTTCCATACAAACTGCTGTCCATAAAAGTCATACAACAAGGTTCTTGGAACGCTGGGCAAGGAAAATAAAATGTTTCATGCTCCTCAGCATTAGAGTTGCACAGATTGGGCACTCTATCTGCCTGAACCCATCTGGCTTCAGCCAGACTGGGATCTCCAGCTGTGGAAAAGCCCACCACCGCAGAACACTATGACATCACAGTGTTTCATGGGGGCCATGACCACGTTGGAAAGAGGTGGTGGAACACCTTAGCCCCACCACTTACTTTTGTTCCTCACCCCGGCACTTATGAAGCACCATGACATCAGTGCTATGGGGATGGAGGGCAGAACCATGACATATCAGGTTTTGGCTCAGAAAAGCCTGGCTGCATCAGACCCAGGCTCAGATTGGACACAGATTTCTGGCCTGAGCAAGGCTCTACTTGACACCACCTAAGCTAGAGAAAGACACTGGTGTGGAAGCAGTTGACAATTTGGCAACTACTGTCTTTCAAACCAATTGATATTGTTTAATGTTAATGCTAATTATTATTATTTATTCCGATTTCTTGGCTGCTCCCTTCTGCTATTGCAGCTTGGGATGGCTTACAATACAAAGCATAAAAATATAAAAACATCTATGAAACACACCACATAAAAACAAAAATATTCCAAACCAATAAGTTAGGCAGAGCTAAAACCCCTTCTACACTAACCAAACCCCCAGCCATGACCCATTTCCCTCCCCAAAAGTCCGGCAGAACAGCCAAGTCTTACATTGTCTGTGGAAAGAGGGGAGGATCTGGGCCTCTGCCGGAAGGGTGTTCCACAGCCATGGTGCGGTCACTGAGAATACCCTCACCATCGTAGTCCCACAGGATACCAAGGGGACCTCAAGGAGGGTGCCCCCCAATGACCGCAGGCGCCGGTCGAGGACCCGGGGGGTGAGGCAATCCTGCAGGTAATCAGGGCCCAAGCTGTATAGGACTTTATAGGCCAAAACCAACACCTTGAATTGGGCCTGGAAGACTATAGGCGGTCAGTGCAGAGACCGGAGCAACGGTGTAATGTGCTCGCGGCACCCCGTCCCTGTGAGGAGGTGGACCGCTGCATTCTCAACCGTGAGGAGGTGGACCGTTTCCCTCTCAGCCCCCCATGCGGGTAGGTTGTGGGTCGAGACCCAGGAGACTCTGGGCCTTGGTTTGGTGCTGCTGAACGTGAGGTCAGTTGTCAATAAATCATCTACCATCCGGGAGTTAATCCCGGAGTGGGACACCAACCTCATGTGTATTACAGAGACCTGGCTGGACAATTAATCGGGCTCTGTCTTGGCCAATCTTGTTCCAGCTGTGTTCTCTGTGCAGCATCAGCCTAGGCTGGAGGGACAGGGGCGGGGGGTGTAGCCATTGTTATCAAGGATGCATTGTCTTTTAGGAGGTATCCAGTGCAGGCTCCACCAGGTGTTGAGTGCCTCCATCTTGTGTTGGATTTGGCTGGGGACAGATTAGGGGTGCTGCTGGTGTACTGTGCACCCAATTGCCTGGCGGCATCCCTACATGCTCTTGCTGATCTGGTGTCAGATGTGATCCTCCGGACCCCTAGATTAGTGGTGCTGGGGGATTTTAACATCCACACGGACACCGATCTTGGAGGAGTGAGGCATGAGTTCATGGCCTCCATGAAGACCATGGACCTGTCCCAAATCATCTGTGGTCCCACACATGAGGTGGGACATACACTGGATTTGGTTTTCTGCACCAGCCTGGAGGCGGCGGGTCAGTTAGTAGGAGTCAGGGTAGTAGAGCCTTTGTCATGGTCTGACCATTACCTCCTTAAGACATGCATCCTGGCACATGTAAGCCCCTGACAGGGTGCAGGACCTATTAGATCGGTCCGCCCCCAGAGTTGTATGGAACTAGATTGGTTTCGGAATGCTCTGGGGGAATTTCCCCTGGACCTTGACACCCGCTCTGTTGATCATCTCGTTGCCTTCTGGAACACCTTGTTGGCCTTCTGGAAGACCATTGACTGAGTGACTCCCAGGTGTCCGCTGCCCTCCCGAGTCTCCCACAGGTCTCCTTGGTTTGCTGAGGGCCTGAAGTGTTTGAAGCAGGAGAGCAGGTGGATAGAGCGACGGAGGCTCTGGACTCGCGACCAGTATGATCGATCGCAGCATAAGAGCAGTTTAAAGGCCTATGCTGTGGTGGTGCAGGCAGCAAAGAAGCAGGTCTTTGCTTCCCTTATTGCATCTGCAGAGTCACGTCCAGTGGAGCTTTTCTGGGTGATGAAAGGTTTGGTCAGTCCTGCCTGCCTCCACTTGGACCTGGAGCAATCCAGTGACCGCTGTGACTGGTTTATCGAGTATTTTGTAGATAAGATCGCTCTCATCCACCACGACTTCGGTACCACAGTTATTGCAGAGGATCATCTTGGGGTTATGGATGCCCCGTCCTGTCTTGTTTTGTGGGATCGGTTTCAGATGGCGTCGTCTGCCAATGTGGAGTTCTTGTTGGGATCTGTTCATGCCTATACTTGTGAACAAGATCTGTGCCCGTCCTGGCTGGTGAAAGCCAGCCAGGAGACGTTACGGCCATTGCTGGCTGGGTGTGGTTAATGCCTCCCTTCGGGAGGACAGGGTGCCTGACTGCCTGAAGGAGGCTGTGGTTAGGCCCCTGCTCAAGAAACCATCGCTTGATGCTGATGCTCCTGCCAGTTATCGGCTGCTCTCTAACCTTCCCTTTTTAGGGAAGGTTATTGAATGGGCTGTGGCATGGCAGCTCTAGGAACATCTGGACCGCACTGGTTTCCTTGACCCCTCTCAGTCTGGGTTTCGGCCTGGGTATGGTATGGAGACTGCATTGGTGGCCTTGGTTGACGATCTCCATCTGGCGTTGAACTAGGGTCGTCAGACCGTACTGGTCCTGCTAGACCTTTGGGCTGAATTCGACACAGTCGATCATGAGGTTTTGGTGACTCATCTGTGGGACCATGCTGGGATTGGCGGAATGGTCTTGGACTGGTTTTGTTCGTTTCTGGCCAGGAGAACTCACCGGGTGGTCTTGGGGGAG
>QEPC01003622.1:155906-179941 GCA_003113815.1 Sphenodon punctatus | reverse complement strand
GGGTGGCCACCGATGTTAGATCTTTTTCGGTGGCCTCCCCTGTGCTGTGGAATTCGCTCCTGGAGGAGGCTCGGTTGGCTCCTACTCTCCTGCTATTTCAGCACGTATGTAAGACCTGGCTGTTCCGCAAGGGTTTTGGCAAGGAGAGGGAGGGTGGGGGGCGGGGAGTAATGGTATTTCTGCCCCTGTATTTGTATTTTTAACTGTTTTTAATTGTTTTATTGTTTTATTTTTATATTGTTGTTCGCCGCCCCAGGCTGCCCTGTGGGCAGGAGGGGCGGGATATAAATTTTATATAAATAAATAAAATAAAATTCTGCACCAGCTGCAACTTCCGGACCAATTCTGTTACTTCAGCATCATTGTCAAAGATTGTAAGCCTTTCCATTTTAGTAGATGAGACTGAACATACGGATATTACAGTTTTACAAGTATTATCCTAGAGGTTGGCACAATTTGTTAAATCTGCTAAGGTAAATGATGAAAATCCAAGCTATTACTAGCTCAGGACTGGGAGTATTGCTGTATTAACTCTTTCCCTTGCTATTTCAGTTCTCTGGCTACTGAAGGATGGCACCGACCCTCATGTGCGCATTTCCTCAGGAGGCTGCTTGCTCCATCTGGTAAGAGTGATGGAAAATTAGTGTTAGTGGCTGTGGATAAATATGGTGGGATATTGTGCAGCAGATTGGGCATATTAACAAGAAGAAAGGCTTAGCAATATCTTTTACCAACAGTGTGCGGCCATAGTGATTATGATAGCATCCAGCTGTGCCTATGAATTACATGGTAACATCTTCAAGCGGCTTATGAAGGGATGTATTATGTAGCAGGTACAGTTACCAGCAAAATTGTGGGATATCTTTTGTTTAAAAATTAGCCACACAATAAGTAGTAGCAAAGGAATAGCTGCCTGAGTCTGAAAATGGAGAAATATGATATTTCAAAGACCTTCACTTGCTAGAGAAAATGCAATTTAACCTTCATTTTTAGAGGATGTTATCTTTCCCCTGTGGTTTTTCCCTTTGATCTGCTACAAGCAGAAATCGTACACAGTCTCTGAACTGGAGTTTTTTTGTTTGTTTATTTATATTGGATTTTATTTATAAATGGAGTCTAGTTACTTAGCAAGTCCCTTGGTGTAGAGACCTGTTTCTAATTAGTGATTGTACTGTACTAGGTACATTGCTGGTGTATATAAATAATAATAATAATAATAATAATAATAATAATAATAAATAAATTATTTAACTAATAAAAAATATTTTGTGGAGCCATTCAAATTAAGGAATTGCAAGGTAAAGGGGAAATAGGTTTGTGTGGGACACATATGATCAGGTTAAAGAGATAAAAATACAGTGATGACTGCTGATGGTTTTAGACATGAAAAGAGCTTTAAACAGGTAAGGCTACCCTCCCCATCCCTGTGGCTTGTTTATCCAGGGGTAGAACTATTTGTGTTGCTGCTTCTATCTGGGTGTTAAACTATAGGTGAAAAGAGACATGCACGTAACTCTGCTTTAACACTGCTTTAACATTTCTTAGGCAAGTAGCAGGACTGTATTGGCGCCTTTTGCAGTTCTGCAAAATTAAAGCAGTGTTAAAGCCGAGTTAAGGTTTCTGTCTGTTTTACTTCTATCTTATGCTGTACATCCAGGTTTCAATAAAACCCAAATCAACCAGAAAAAGCCCTTTTCAGTTTCTGTATTTGAAACATGAATAGTAGGTCTATGTATTCAGGTTTCAAATGAGCCAACATTTCCTGAAAAATATAATATCCGAGGTTTCGAACTGGATCCCCAAAACTGAAGCACACAACTTGAATCCATATCTAACTTGGAGCTGGGCTATTCTCTGACTCTCAGCTTAGCTGTCTGCTTGGGGAGCCTGTAGTGAGCCCTCCCTACCTGCAGGGACTCTCTCAGAACTGCAGTCTCCAGCACTGCAGCCAGGCAGAGCCCAGCCTAGCCAGGGAGAAATGGCAAGTCCTTCGCAGCCTCATTTCCCCTCCCCAAGCCAGTGACCTTCTCTTCCAGCCACATATCACATTCCTGTTTTACCAAGTACTGAGAAACTGAACTATGCTAATGACATTTGATTCTTGGAAATGTCTCAATCAAGTAATGCTTACCTGATCTCAGGTCAGGCTGCTGCCGCATACCCTACCTTCCCATGATCATGTACTCCTGCAAAATTCAAATAGTTTCTTCCTTATTTGGACACTTGATTGGATGACAAGAGCACACATTTTATTGGAGAGGGGACCGGTACAGGGCAGTTTTTGATTGGTTGCTAGGGGCAAATAAAATTCACTGGGTTGCATATTTGCCCACTTTTGATGACTTTGCAGTGGGTGCTGCTTACTGGTAAGTGTGTCCACATGACACGCACAAAATTTAAAAGCGGGTGGGCATGGGGGCAAACTGAATTGGAACTTCCCCCTCTTTCTTGGACTGTGTGACCCCCCTCCCTCCCCCAATTCCTTGCATTATTTATTTTTTGTCTCTCTGACTTGCTTGCTCTTTTTTTGTTTTATCTGGCTGGAGATTCAGCCAGGTTTCTCTTGTGGCATAGGGCATGGCATGGGGACAATATGGATTGGCATGGCGTGGGGGCAATATGGATTGATCTGTCACCTGGTCTGTGACCTGCTCCCCAATTCCTTGCATTTTGTTTTCTCTGTCCTTGGCTTGCTTGCTCATTTCTTGGATCTTTGGATCTGGCTGGAGATGCAGCCATGTGTCTGGTGCACAGGGCTTGACATGGATGCCACAGAATTGACTGATCTCTCACCTGGGCTGTGTGACTCCCCCTCCCCCACTGGGGGGAGTGGTAGAGGAAGGGGTGGATGGACTGTCTTTCACTGCAATTGGCTCAGAATATGGTAAACAACCAACAGACAATACCGCGGTAGCACCGGCATACCAATTAACGAGGAACATTATTCTGTCCATATTGCTCAAGGTTGTCATCACTATCATCTAGCACCTGGGCCTTATACAGAGGTCCAAAAAAACCTTCCCAGATTATACTCGATATAGGGACATTAGTTATGTTTTGGGGTGGCTCCACTACTTGGAAGTATTCATGAATAACTACTTTTTCTTGTTTCTGCCCTACCAGAAACCACTCCCAAGCCAGTAACCCCTTCCCTGAGCCAGCCCCATGTCCTGTTCCCCTCCACAAGCTACCAACCTCCCATAAGCATAGTGCCATGCCCTGTTCCATCATCCCCAACTGATCAACTCCCCACATGAGTCAGCCTCATGTTCCATTCTCCCTTCTCGGAAGTCAGCTGCATTCCTCACTTTCCCTCAAGCCAGCGATCCCACCCATGCCCTGTTCCAGCCCCAAATCAGTGCACCCCTTTTTTACACTGGTAGCAGATTTGGCCACAGTTTTGACTGCATTTTACTTACCTTTTAAGCCTGTCAAATTGGAGGAGCCTCACTGCACTTCTGAGCCAAAATAATCCATATACAGGGACCTGTGTTTACTTCATTTTCATTGGCAACACTGGCAGAATGCAGTGAACACAGGTAAAGATACAAATATAAATAAATGAAAATACATGACCCCATGCATCACCCTATCCAGGAGTCAATACTACCTAACTACCCTGAGTTAGATTCAAATATCTATCTATTACAGGGACTAGAGGTGCATCTGAACTGACACCCATGTGGTTGGAGGGCCCACGGTCCTTGGAGCAGCTGCATTCCTGGATGCTGGGGGTGAGGGGAACATGGGGGGAGGGATTCCATCTCTGCACCAGGGCCCCCTCTGGTCAGATTCCTTAGTGTATTCGTATTGCAATTTACCTGTTATATGTGTGTTAGAATACTGCTGTGTCTTGCCAGCGACACGTTTTTGAAATGGAATGCTTGACATTGTAGATCAGGGGCCAAATGCAGCCCACAACAAGTTTTTATTGACCTTTTAAAGAGGAATGTGGCCCCTTTCCAGTTCCTGCATCTTTCCCCTGGATCCAGTTCCTACCTCCAACCACTGAAAAACTGAGTTCAGGATAAGGAAGGAAAAATGAGGGCATACACACAAGGATAGGGGACAGAACCATGGCACAAATCCACGATCTGTATCCTCCTTTTCTTGAGCACACCTTTAACGCCCCCGCCCCCAACTTTTATGCAGCCCTTGGAGCTTGTACTAATTTTCAAAGTGGTCCCTGGGACAGAAAAGGTTCCCCAGCCCTGGTGTAGATGAAAGTGAAATAATAGTATTTACACCTCTGGAGTCAAACCTGGTTCCCTGTTGTATCTTTGCACCCCTGTTGACCTGAGTGGATTGCATCTATCTAGAAAACTTGGACCCAAATATCCAAAGCTGCTGGTATACGTTAAGGAAGGGGAGGGGACTGTCATGAGTTTAACTCACGTTAGCGTGGTCATGCGAAATCCCTGATCATGGGGTTTTTACATTATTTTTTCCTTTCCCCGTTAAATTCAATAATGCAAGACAGGGCTGATTTTGAGTCTTGTCTCGTGGTATTGAATATATTAATATTAATATTAGTATATTTTGAGAACTGTACCTGACACTGTACAATCAGTAGTCATAGACAGGTACCTACCCCAAAGGGCTTATAATTTGAGAGAGACAAGGAAGGGGGAGATGAGGGAGAGGTGAACATCAGGAGAGACAAGGTTGAGAGTGAGAAGGTTCATGAATTTGAGAAAATGCAGGTGCACGTGCTTAACTTAGTTACAGGGAAGAAATTATGAGTGAGGGAGGGAAGAGGGATGCAATTTCACTCACGACTAGAGGTGTGCAGCTGGGGCCCATGTCGTTTTCATTTTTTGTTTTCATTATTTAAATCTGTCATTTTCGTTTTCATAAATATCAAATTGTCGTTTTCATTTTTGCTTTTGTTTTCGTTTTCCACTGGTTTCACTGGAAAACACATTTTCGTCTGTAACGTTTTTGTTTTTCATTATATTTGGCTGACACACCTGGAGGGATTCTACCTGCAATGGAAGGCATTAAGTGTACCAAATTCCCAAAAGATTGGATAAAGGAATCCAATTTTATAGGCAGTTGAATTATATTATTTTGCACAAATCTTCATATACATTCTTAGCTGTAACTTCTTTGCCTCACATTTAATGTAGATGATACATGTCATGTTTATACCCCTTCCCATATTTACTTTCTCTGCCAACGTTCAGAAGGATTGGAATAAGAGTCCTGGTGGTATAAGCAATCCACTTATAAATGTACGTCTGACTGTAACATCGTTGTAGTCCAACCGGTGTACATGAAATTTGGCAGGGCTGTATATCACACTTCCACGATCATCTCTGCCAAATATCAGAAAGATGTGATAAAGGATCCCAATTTTATATGCCTGAACAGCATATGCAGAGGCTCCTATGCCAGGGATTCTCTTATGTGTCACAGTGGTATAAGATCGGTTTGTGATCCTAATTGGCCAGCAGAAATGTCAATCAAATATTCTCATTCTGTGTTGTGACCATCCCAACATCTCTCCCCCACTTGTTACTGGGAAGTCAGAAGCATCTGTTTAGGATAGAGCCAATAGAGATTCTCTTATGTCCTCTGTCACAGTGCTGCAGGATGTGATTGCGATGATAATTGGCCAGCCTGGATGTGTAAACCATGTTTCCTGATTTCTGGGATGTTATCCCCAAAGTCTCAGTTATGTCCTTTATGCCCGCCTGAGGGCCACCACCGATTAGTCCTGTAAAACTGGAAGCATGCAGTATTTGGCCAGTGAATGTGTATGTCAGTCTTTTGGGTTGCTCCACATCCTCCCTCCTACAGCCTCCCTCTCCTTGCCATGCCAGGTGCCTGCCTCTTACTGGCACTGCATGTGCTGCTATTTATCTGAATAATAGTCTTCAAGGGGACAACTTCATTTGCTTATAAAATTGGGTCCCTTTATCAAATTGTCCTGTAGTTTGGCAGAGATGACAGGGAAGGTATGTGATACATTCTTGTCAAATTTCCTGTAAACAGGATGGAACATAAAAATGTTACAGCTGGAAATGTATTTTCAAGTTAATGTCTTATACCATCAGGACCCTTTATCCAATCTTTCTGAAAATTCACAGGGTTCATGCACATTGGATGGAAGATAAAGAAGTTGTAGCCATGAATGTGTATGGAGCTTTCCTTAAAAACACAACATTGAATTGCTTCTAAAATCGGTTCCCTTTATCTAATTGTTTCAAAGATTGATACACATAATGCCCTCCAATGGGGGTACAACCTTCCCAAGTTTCAGCAGAATTTAATAAGAAACAAAAATGTTATAACCGGAAATACATTTTTCAGTGTTTCCCTTTATTTCAGAAACAAAAACCTGGCCAAATTTCTAATCCATTGGATTTGGTTTGAAGCAACTGAATCTGAGGGATATGTTCACTTTGAATATTCATTGCACCCTTACTCCAGATAGCCATCTAATAGCCTTTAACTAAGTAAAATAAAATCACAGCCAAATTTTGCTCTCCTTGTAGTTGGCTGTTGAGGATCAACTCATGGGAAGTAGAACCTTTTTCCTTTGGCATGATCTGACAGTAAACCATTCTTAACCAATTGTAAACCAGTTGTCTTTGTTGTATAATGGGCTATCCTAAGTCCTGCAAGTTGTGTGTGTGCGTGTGTGCACGTGAAACCCACATGCACCACCATTACAGGGACTGTGGCACATGTGCAATCGTGCAGAAATGACGTAGAACTCACATGCATAGAAGCGGTGATCGCGGGGAGTCTGGATTGTTCCCTAAATTGGACTGCTATTTTCCATCTTGACTGAAATCCTACTGAACAAACATCACAGAGGAGTCATTTTTGACCAGTCCAGATCTGTGCACAGTTCAAAGCAGTTAATGGTTGATGGAGGGAAGGCTTCATAACTTACTAGCATTGCTTGTCCAGGCCTGTCTAGTCCATCTTTAATACACGGCATTTAGATGCTCTTGGGAAAGAGGTTTGATTGGTGGTCATGATTACTTCGTTAAACAATATTTTAGAAATGTGAGTGCTACTTGTCAGTTTTCAATTTGAATAATATATATGGTATGTGGAAAGCATGTATGTCCTAGCTCGTACAAGGCAGGCAGCATTGTGTGTATGTGTATATACGTATGTATCTATATAGATCACACACACACACACACACACACACACACACACTATAATGAACTAAAGGTAAAATACCAAATATGTATACATGCAGGGGAACACCCCAACACTCAATTCTCTTTACTACATTCCATAAATGTGATATGGGCAAGGCTTAAGGTGGCTGAACTTATGAAGGATTCCAAGCAGTTCTGGACCCTGATTAATTGTAGCTTAGATCGTAACCCAAATAACTCGGTACCTCAAGTTGAAGAAGCAAAGTGGATATCTTTTTACAGTAAAATATATAATAGCAATGCTGGGGAGGAAGGGTTAGGAATTTCATTATGCACAGCTATGGCTGTTCCACCTAGAGTTGAGACATTTAATCCTATAGTTGAGGCGGATAAGGTTGCAGTAATAGTTAAAACATTGAGGCCCAATAAAGCTCCAGCTGGCGACTGGATCACGACAGAGGTTCTGCAAGTTAGCCTGAAATAGTGGTCCCCACTGTTGGCGAATCTCTTTACCCAGATTAATAAAACTAGGCAGGTTTCCCGGGAATGGGGAGAAAGTATAATTATTCTGATATTTAAAAAGGGAGACCCCACCGATCCAAGCTGTTACCACCCAATTAGCCTGCTCCCAGTCATAGGGAAGGTTTATGCCAAAGTATTGCTTAGGCATCTTGAGAACTGGGCTTTTGCCAGCAATTTAATTCCTTTATCGACCTAACAAAGGAGTTTGACCTGGTCCCAAGGGGAAATTTGTGGCAGAAAATGGCTTCCATGGGTATTAGTGAGGACCTACTGGCTTTGATAATTCAACTCCATTCAAACAGTCAGGCTCAGATAAGGATGGGCATGGACTATATTGCTTCCTTCCCAATTTCTAGGGGAGTGAGACAGGGCTGTGTCCTTGCCTCACTCATATTCAGCATTTATATAAGTGACCTTACGAGAGTTGTAAGGACAGAAGGTTGTTATCCTCCTAAAGTTAAGGATAGAATGGTTGCATCACTTTTATATGCTGATGATATTGTTGTGTTGTTGTCTCAGACAAGGTGAGGTCTCCAAAAACAACTAGGAAACCTGCTGGAATACTGTAGAGAGAATGACTTAATAGTAATTTCCCAAAAATCTCAAATTATGGTTGTGGGTAGGAGGGAACTGAAACATCATTGGGTCATTAAAGGAACAGAATTTAGTCAAGTCGACTCTTATGTGTACTTGGGAATTGTTTTTTCTAGCAACTGCAAATGGGAAAGGCACAGAAAGCTGATAGCTCTAAAGGCCAACGTGACCGCCAAAGCTATACTTAGTTTAGCTGCAAGGTCTTCGGGAGTTCATACTTCCCTTATTCTAAAAGTTTTTAGGGCCACAGTTCAACAACCTATGGCCTATGGAGCTGAGGATTTGCCACTAGATGGCTGGGAGGTATTGGAAATTGTCCAAAATAAATTTCTTCGCAGTCTGCTGCGGATCCCCCAAAGTGTACCGGGCCCGGTTGTTAGGGCAGAGATGGGGATGTTTCCAATGGTATGTATCGGGAGACAGACTTGCCTCTGATACTGGTTTAAGCTTTGTAACTGGGAAAGTGCTAATTTGACCACCCTTTGCCCCAGGGAGGAGTTAGAATGTGAAAGTATACCTCCCTATACTTGGCTATCCCAAGACTCGTGCCATCTAAGGAATCTAGGCCTATCATTTCTTTCTATATGGGGATTGACTGATCCCCTTCAGAGTGGTCTGGTGAACCAAAGAGCGATGGATGTGGCCAAACGGGGACTTGGCAGCACTAGCCGAATGAAAAGACACTCCTTGTTACCATCGTTTTAAGAGACTACATAAATTTGAAGATTATTTTGACAAATTACAGGATAAGGTGCTACACAGGACCTATACGTTATTATGTTTCCAAATGTTTGATTTTGCTATTACGTTGGGCCGTTATGTGAGTAAGCCTTATTTGACTCGGACTTGTCCTTGTTCGAAATCCTTGGTAGAGGATTTGCAACATGTTATTTTTCAGTGTCCACTTTATGAGGCTAAAAGATGTCAGTGGTTGAATCCAGTAAGTAAAGGAAAGGAACATTTTCCTGTGCATTACATGATTGAACTTTTACTTGCCTCACAGGATAAGTGTATTATGAACTCAGTTGCCTCCTATAGGCTTCTGGCTGCAAAGAAGCGAGGGGAATTTGTTGCGAATTCTGGTTGTAGTTTATAAATTTGTAATCTCTTTCTCCCATGTTGGACTTGGGACTGTAAGGTTCCCTTCCCAGGAGTTATCTTTCTTTTATGTTTTGTTTTTACTGTAAAATTACAAACATGAACTTGTGTATATTTTTTTTATATTCCTAGGCCATGGCGAAAGCTAGTGCCGTATAATAAATACCTATCTATCTACTTCTGGCCCCATACACTGTCAACATTTGACAAACATGCATTATACACTAGGGATGGGCATTCCGAATTTGGATTGATACATAACTACCCAAATTGGGCAGTTATGTCTCAATCTGAATTATGGACTGCCAGTTCTGGATCTGGATTTCCCTCCACTCTTGGGCCCCCAAAGTGTACTTATCAGCTGCGGGGGGGGGGGGGAGGGCTTGATTGAAACACTGCTGATCCACTGCTGCTGTGGGAGGCTTCTTGGTAGGCTCCCTCATTGCGGCACGTGACACTGCCTCCACCATTTCAGAAAAGGACTGTTCATACGCAAAATGGTTCTGGTCCTTTTTGTACACGTGCACTCCTGAGCCAGGAGCTTGACAGTGCACTATGGTGAGGGAGCCTACTGGGAGGCCCCCCACAGCTGTGGTGGGATTGTGGAGCTTCAGTCAAGCGCTGCGAGGCTGGTAAGTACACTCTAGGGCCCCATGGGATGGGCTTGGGGAGGTCCACATCAGACCCACTGCCCTGGGAGGAAGTCCTACGGATCAGAGCACAGATTTGTTTACCATTGACTTCAATGGGAAATTTTCCCATTGAATTCAATGGAGTCTGAAACTGAATCTGTAACTAATTCAGAAATTACATATCTGCATCCAGAACTGATCTGGATCTGTAATTCATTCTGGGTGTCCATACCTATTATACAGATTCTATATATCTCCCTGCATTTTCTTTCTGTCAATGAGATTAAGACTGTACCTTCTGTATATGTGTGTCTATTTAGTCACACCCATGTCTCACATTTCTAAAATATTGTTTAATGAAGTAAACATGACTTGCCAGTCAAATCTCTTTCCTAAGAGCATTTCGACAACAACATATTAAAGATTTTGTGTGCATGTATATAAGAGAACTTGCAGTAATGTAAACTACAAAAACTGAGTGTTCATGTTCCAGCCTTAATGCATGACAGAGATATAAAAGTCATAGAAGATATGAGGTGGAAGTAAAAGACCTGGTTCAGATAAGCTATTCTAAATTTTCAGAACTGTTCTGTGAAATCGGAATGGCTTGGTAGAATTTCGGTTGGAATTCCAACCGGGTCATTTTGCTCATGCATTGGACCATCTTGTTGTATGGTGGTGGCCATTTTGTACACGCACAAAAGCCTAAATTTTTTTTTTCTTTTTTTCATTCGGTCCGAGTTCCAGTCAGACCAAACCAAACACCTGGCTCCAATGAAATCAGAAGCAGGTGAAAGATTCAGTTTAGGCAGAGATCTCTACCTATTGGATATAGAACCCCAATTCTGACCCCATTCCATCAAAGGAAAAATCTTCTTCCTCTATAACTGTAGAAGTCCATGCCTACAGGAGATTTGGTGCAGTTCTGCTGCACAAGGAACATGTGGACAGAAACTTTATAGAGCTTATATTAAAAAAAAAAAAAAGAAGCTTTGCATATGCCCACCAGTTTCATTGATGAATCAGCTGTTGCCTGCTGTTGAATTAGGAACCTATTGGAACACAATACATTGCTGATGATTTAAAATATTATGTGGGGAAACAAGAAGCAGAAATAAAATTACATTGATACATTTTGACTGTACTAAATCTTGTCCCTAATCTCCCCGTTTCCCTCCCAGTGTGCCCGCTACGACAATGCCTTTGCTGCAGAAATTCTAATTGACAGAGGAGTAAATGTGAATCATCAGGATGAGGATTTTTGGACACCAATGCATGTGGCCTGTGCATGTGATAATCCCGATATTGTCCTGCTGCTGCTGCTAGTAAGTAAAGTCACTTCAATCATAGTGTACTTGAAAATGGAGACATAGGCCACTTTTAGATGTGCGCGGTACACACGCAGCCTAAAATCATGCCACATGTAAAAATCCTGCAGGCGGGGTTTAAATGTGACATTTTGCATGTTAAAGCTGGTCGTTCATTCTTTTAAAACCATGAACTAAATACCTCATTCATGGTTTTAAAAGAATGCGCAACCGGCTTTAATGTGCGAAATGTTGCATTTAAACCCTGCCCACAGGATTTTACACGCAGCATGATTTTATGCCACGTATGCACCATACACGTCTAAAAGCGGCCATAGTGTGCAAAAAATCAGGTCTCAACTGGGTATGTGGATTCAGCCTCGAACTAACCAGCTTGGTGAGAAATATATGTCCATATGCCATGGTTTTCTTTGCTTTTGTTCAAGACTTTCTGTATATTCTGAAAATGTATAATAGGAAATGTTTGGGATCTGTAGAACAGAGGGGAAATGTCATGTCAAGCTTTGTGTCGAGAGCTAATATATGTGGATAAAAGTTTGCATACTGTCACTAACACAAGTTGATCCAATAAAAATCTATCTGAACCACTTTCCAATAAATCTCGAATGGGATAGTCAGATAATTTCCTTTCTCTTCTTCCTTTCACTTACTGTTACAACTAAGCTAGCAAGGGCTGTTTTTCCAAATTAAGAATTATTTTTGGCACTCAACTATGAAAAATAAAACATTCAGTTGTATTTTGTATATTATAGACACGACATACAGTATTTTGTAACTAAGAGACCCCTAATCCTTTCAAAGCCTCTTATATCTGAGGGTTTCTCTCTCTATAGTCTTGCTATATGTTTGTGTGTGTACATATGGGTCACTGTTTATTTTAAGTGTAGCTTGGAGGGACAGTGTCAAAAGACTGATTTTTAAAAATTAAATCTGTTTGAACTGACTGCATAACACGGTAGTCTATCTAGGCCATAAGTTTTTCCCAAGCAAAGTCAACACAGTAGTCCCTTCACAGGGATTCCTCCACCATGTGTTTTTATTACGGTACAGAAGCATTTACCACATTCCCCTTGTTCCAAAAGTTCCAGTCCTGACCTTGACTGTTCTGCTAGTCTCCGCGCACCACAACAGGACGATTTGTGGCAGGAGCATAGCTACCATACTATAGGATCAGAAGGAATAATTTGTTCCCCCGCACACCCCTCCAACCCCCAGCTTGGGCCCTGGGACAAATGTCCCTCCTGTCCTTATGGTAGCTATATTACATTCTATGTCGGAAGTGGGTAAATCGTTTCCTTCCCAGGGGCCGCTGTGAAAATTAGTACAAGATCTTTGGGCCAGATAAGAGTTGGTGGGAGTGGAGTATGGGAAGGCGGGGTGGGGTGGCTCAGGATGGGAGAAGAAAGAAAAGGGTCAAGATCATGGTTCTGTGCTTCTAGAATTTCTGGATTTGTTTATGGTTGCTTTGGTCCTCAAACTGTCAGCAAAGTGTTTGTGACTGGTCTGTGTCAGTGCACATTTGGTTTTTTGTTTGTTTGTTTTTACACTCTTCTGGTTCTGCATGCTTATGATATTTTATTGCTTTCTTAAACCCTGGCTGTCAAAAATGATGAAGTGGGTTTTAGGTACCGTAAACATTATCACTGCTTTGCCAAACACAAGGCAAAATACCAGACAAGTGTGTTTTGTTGTTGCTCTTTTTGGATCAGATTTGCTCTGTCCTAGTTCCTGTATTATAGCACTGCGAAGGGTTATGTCTGTTAGCAGCCCACAAAGGGATAACTTGGATTGGGAAATATCTGATGGGTTGCCAACTTTTCCCAAGTACTGAACTGATGTCTGGGTCAACGTGCCTTGGCCAAATCTAAATGGGGCATTTAAGCTCAGGTGATAGTCCTATCTGGAAGCAGAATTTGTAAAGAGTTGTGTAAGAACCTGTTGGGAAAGGGAATGTCTCAGATGGAGCAGAGCTTGAAAGCCTGTGCAGAGGGAGCAATCCAGAAGTGCAGTCGGGGATCAAGCTAGAAAGTCAGTCCAATACAGTCAGGGAGGGCTGGAGAGGAAAACAGAGCTGAGGCAACTGTACAGGATGACTGAGGACACCAAGCACACACACAGGCCTAAGCGTTGCTCTGTCTGGCTTCATCTCCTGTTGTTTTCCTTTTCTCAGGGCCAGGAAAGTCAGGAGCCAATCAGGGCAGGGTGGGGAAGCGGAGCCTACAATACTGGATCAAGGGCCCAAAGCCCATTACAATAGTGCTGCAGGGCTGGCCACCTCCTCCAGGTTCCCACGTAGGCTGGTTCTAGTCCCGGGTCTTGACAGCTGAGTAGGAAATTAACCTATTACACACCTGTAAGGATAGGTATGGTACAAAGTATAATGAAGAACAGAGAGACTTTGAAGAGCCAGTCAAGGTTTGTGCCAGGCCTGTAGAATCTGAAGACTGTGGTTAGTTCTAGGGTCAAAGTAAAGTGAGGAGAGAAACTGTTGTACAGTATGGAAATGTTTGTGCCTTTGGGGAGGGACTTTGAGTTTTCACTGTGGCCCCTTTATTTGTGTTAATAAACCAGCCTATGAAGGGGGTATGAATTGAATTTGGAGGAATTTTGTTGGAGGAAATTGAGGCAGAGAAGAGTGTGGGACTTCCTTGGTGTTGAAGTCTTTACAAGTGCTGTTTGCATATTCCTTTGAGAGGACTCTGCATCCTCTGAAGTTTAAGGAGATAATTACTTTGGATTACACAAAATCAAAATTAAGAAAGTAAATCTATAGAAAAATGGTGGGGAAGTTTTTCCTTCCTATGGGCTATTTTGAAAGATTCGTACAAGCTCTGCGGGACAGACTGGAGTTAAGGTAAGAGAGATGCTGCAAGAGTCTCCTTAGGATGGGGAAAGGAGAAGGAGAATACAGATCATTGATCAATGCCATGGGTCCATCCCCTGTCCTCAAGTGCATGCCGTCATCTCCAGCTCCACTCTGTTTCCCTGAGCTGACTCTTTCAGCGTTTGAGGGTAGGGCTAGATTCAGGGAACAAATAAAGGAGAGGAAAAAAAAACCACAGTAGTAGGTCAGATTTGGCCAATGGATCAGAAGTTCCCCACTCTTGTGTGGGGGCACTAATCATGTCAACAGCTTGATTTCTTGTGAACCAGTTTGCAACCAGACTTTTATTAAAACCAAACTTTCATTCCATTTAAACTAAGGTTTTGTCCCATTTATTGTTGACTTAGGATGAATGCTTTTCGGAAAGGGGCTGTCCCTTTCTGTACGAATGGCATCTAGCACATATTGCTACAATATGAATAAAAGATAATCTGTGCTAATATTTTATTGTGCTCTTCTATGACAAATTTACAATATACATAAGCTCTTCTATGACAAATTTACAATATACATAAGGAACTGTGCGACATAGAGAACCTTTAAAATGTCCTGTTCCCTGTCTACTACCTTAGAGACAGTGTATCTCTTTGAAATGAGGCAGTATTATTATTCTCATTCCATTCTCATAGGCCTTGTTGAGTTGGAATTTCTCAAGTATTCAGTATTGCTTTCTAACTGCAGTAGTCAAATAAATTCTGAGTGCTGCTGAATATCTGACCCACACATTCTACACTTTGGCTTAGTGTCTACATTTTACTAACCCCTATAGGGTAGAGGCCTATAGCAGGGAGCAGTCTGCTGGGGCTACTGCCCCTTTAAGAGAGTGGAGAGCACTAGCTTGAGGGCTGGACGTGGGCATGGTGGAGTGTGGAGTCAGCCCAGTAGAACTGGATGTGCCTAGACTGGATAGGGTTGAATCCAGACTAAAAAGTGGGAAAGGGGTCTGGCCCTTTTAGAGTCAATGACTGGAGAGCTAACCATGCCTACTCCTAGCATATAAGGAGAGCCTGAGGCAGAGAGGATTCAGTCAGTGCCTGACTCTGGAGGAGAGAGGAGCTCCTGAGGACTGCTGGTCATGGTTCTGAAACCCCACAGGAAGATTTACGGGACAGGATATGTAAAGATGGCTGGTAGTAGTGGAGTGCTGGTCTGACACAAGGAACCTGGAACTGTGAGTGCACCCAGCCAGAGGATTTCAGGGACTTTGGGGGGTTGCTGTACATGGTGGAGAATTTTATATAAAGAGACTGTGTGTTGCATGAATAAAAGACATGAAGAGTTCATTCCTAGAAAGCAGGTGACTGAACTATGTATGAGCTGAATTCCCATCAGAAAGTGAGCCTGAGGGTCTGATCCAGCAGGGCATATGCCCTGGGAACCACACCCTGTTACAAGATATGTTCCCACTAGTATGGGACACTCTCATTACCAGTGACAGGTTATGGCACAAAGGTGAGAGATTGGCAGCCAAGCATAGCTCACTCCCCCTCACTTTTCCAGTGCGGAAGCATTGCTTCATTTCTGGCCCCCACTTGACCCTAACCTTTATAAAAGGCCCTTTTAATCTTTGATTAAGCTCTTTGGTGCTTCCTTTTCCCAGTGCGCACACACTGCCCATCTATTTCACTTGGCTCTTGGTAGCACTATGCCACATTCACTGTTTCAGTGATTTTTGCCGTGGGCCTTAGTTTGTTGTTTGTTTCAAATAAATGAGATGAAACTCCTTCTCTCCCCCCGCCCTCTCCTTCCAGATTGGCCTAAGTGAGAATGAGCTTTTTGCCTTCCTCAAAAGAATAGCCTTCTACACCCACTCTGTTCTTTTGCTTTTGTCCATTTTATTTGGAAGTTTTGTTTTCATAGATCTTTTTATTTCTGAGCCCTGAGCTTGATTCATTTGATGGTCACATCCTGACATATATCCAGTGCAGAAAGTAGCAACAATCAATGTACTGGATCTGATAGGCAATATTCACAGGACACCATAAAAGAAATGAGGGGAGCAACCCTGTTACTTGAGCAGTTGTGACCAGGTGGACCAGGCCATTCTTGATGGAATGACCAGTCATCAGACAGTCGCAGCAGGGCAGGGGGCATATCTTTCCCTTGACTCTCAGCCGAGGGATGGGCGCATCCCAAAGGCGGAGTAGAGTTCCTTGGAGAGAGGCAGCTGGAGGCCATCTTGGTCCTCAAGGAGCTGTCTGTTACTTGGTAGATAAGAGATAGTGCCAACTGTTTCTGAAAACACATGTGCTGCTTTTGGGTCCTGCGGCCCAATTTAATTGACCATGGATCTTGGATGAGCCATGAGCAGCTGCAGTGAATTAGGATGCTGTAGCTGGACATTGCTGTATTCATTAAATTAATAAGATTTGTAAAACGCACTGGACGTATCTTTGTGATATGTCTGACAATTGTTCAAACCCAGATTGTACACAGAGTTAACTCCCAGTCTTTGTATTACTTGCTTTGATCTCGTTTTCTTTCAGACTCTTTTTTTTTTTTTAAAGGGACATGAATGTCCTTTGAGGTCTTTATGGCTGCCCCATATAGCACCTGTGCGTCTAGTTTTATATATCAGAAGGAATCAATAAGAAGTAAAATAAGACCAATATCAAGTGTTTGCATAATTAAATTTTTGCATTTTTAAATGTTGTTTATATATATATATATATATATATATATATATATGCTAATATATGCTAATATATATATAACTGCTCTGTGATTCAGTACATGGAAGTAGAGCAAGAGGTACACCATGCACAGGGTGGATAGATGATAGAACGTGGCAGAGGAGATTTCATGGTGCTGCATGTTGAAATGCAAGATAAAGAAAAATAGAAAGCGGGAATGCATGAGACCCCTTTCATCTCAGGCAGCACTCCTGATGATAGAGTTTGGCCTACAATATGTCAATCATTTAAAACATTCCAGGGTAGGAAATCATAAATTGAACTTTGTTGTGGGGAAAATTGTTGTTGTTTAATAATAATAATTAGTTTCTTAACTCTGGATATGTAATGTCTTGAACAGTATTTCACCCCAGTAAGAATAGAGCATGTGGTCAGAAATGAAAGGAAGTCTTTTTCAGAACCCCAAACCATTTTTATGTGAGCATCTGATATTAATAATTGCTTTGCCTTGAGGTTGAAGTGTTTCATGGGCTGTGTCTAATGGGTAGTGTGGGACTGGAAAACGTTAATGTGAGCTGCAGGCAACTTCTGTTACACCACAAATTTTAAACACAGTTAAAAGAGTAAATAATACTTTAAAATACTCAAGAATAAATTAATTTCATTTACATTATTTTTAAAAAAATCTCTCAATTGACTTTATACCAAAACAATTGCAACACTTTCTGTGTTGTAAAACATCATAGACCTTGTGTCCTCTCAGCTCTTATTTGGGAAGCATAGTCCCAAGGTCTAGGACCTCAGAAATGTACAGATAAATATAATTCGTGTCTACAGGCGTTCTGTAAATGAAAATGGGATAGGCTTGGTTAACACTGTTAAACTCTTCTACCCCTTCTCCCTTTCTTCATTACCCACCCCTATCGCATAGCCCCCATATCTAAAGACCATCTCGTATCTCATTGTAGCCTCTGAGGTCAGCCGGGGGCTCTCTTGCAGGTACTATCTGCCTGTCAGGCTTCCACAAAAAAGGGCACACACAGATGTGTTCTTGGTCACTGCCCCAAAATTATGGAACTCCCTTCCCTTTTGATTCATCTAAGCCCAAGTCTGCTTGTCTTCGAGAAGATATGTAAAACCTATCTGTTTGTCCGGGTGTCTGGCAGACAGGGATAAGGTTTTGTGGGGAGCAATGTCGGGAGAGTTAAGGCTTTTTAAAATACTTTAAACATGTTGTTTACATACTGTAAGTTACCCTGAGCTGTAGGGAAAGGGCAGAGTGTACATTTAAATAAATAATCAGTAAAGCATTAAAAAAAACCTAACAAAGACAACATTAAAACAGGGCAATAAAAGTGTGTGAGGGAAAGTCTACAAAAACTGCCACATAGTCTTTGGTCCCTCATGCCTAATGGACAGCACCCTTTGGCAGTTGCCTGCAGTACTGTGGGACATCTTGAGGGTGTTAGATAGAATCACATTGCTAGTTTAATTTAAAACTCCTTAACTTCAGGGGAGCAGGAGCTATCCTACATTCTGGCCCATATTTTATTATTTTCCTCTTACCCCCCCAACCCCCCCCCCCAAACAAACTAATAATAACAACATTTTAAAATGCTAAATGACCACTGCACATGTGCAGACTGGCTTCTCTTTTCCAAAATGACTGCTGCCATTTTAGGAAGGGGTGCACATGTACAGAACAGTTTGGTGCCTATTTTGCACATGCACAGTAGTTTTAAAAATGTTATTTTTGTTATTATTCTGTAGATTAGAACTTAACTGAAACAGACTTCTTGTTGCACTGTTCCGGTTTGGTACGGATCAATCTGTGACGACCCATTCCATGCAGATATGGATTAATCCGAATCCGAATTCTCCTGTTAGAGGAAATGCGGAATAAGCAGGAGCTTAAATTGTTATCTGACAACCTAGCAAATACTGCATTTTCTTGTATAATTTTCCATGTGATGCTGGGTAATTTCAGACGTTACACACTCCTGGGTCACCACAGTGGATCCCCAACTGTAGTGAGCTGGCTAACTACCCTCCCCCCCGTGGTCCAGGAAAGCCCCAAACAGACATGTCGGAAGCGGGTCCATGGCAAGGAAACGGCCGGCCAGATCACAGCCCAGGGCAGCGCAACAGACGTTACGCCAATTCCGGACCGCGGTCAGAACACCCAGAAGACACTGGGGTAGGGCGGGAGGCAGACATGGCTGACTGAGGGCAAATAAAGCCAAAAGTGCCAAAAGGCAACGCCCACACAAGGGAAATGGGAAGGGAGGGGGAGGAGGAAAAAGAGCAGCTGAGGCGGCACACACAACAGGCACAGGAAAGCCACGGACACAGCAGAACACAGAGCACACACATGCCCGGGCACAAACACACCCAAATGGGAAAGGAAGGAAGGGGGGGGAAACACTGGGAAGGTCAACACACACAGCACCATGGACACAGGGTGGGGGGCAGTCCCTGGGTCAAGGAAGCAGAGGCGACAGGAACAGGACACGGTGAAAGGCACCCAGAACCCCACTGACAGCACAGGGAGCACGGGCCACCCAACAGCAACACATACAGCCCAAGTCACAGGGGTTCCCACAGGGACGGAGCAGGGCCACAGGGGGAGGGCACACGAGTGGGGGAAGGCACTGGAACGGTCCGAGGCAGATCCAGGTGGCAAGAATCCCCCTCGCTGATGCAGAAGCACGACTGGGGATGGATGCGAGCAGGATCCTGTGGGAAACACATGCCCCCCCCGGAGGACGCTGGGAGGTGCTGTCCAGTGGCCCCAAGTCCCACACAGTCACGGAGGCACTTGGGAGGGGGGACAGGGCACAGACACAGGTAAGCGGGCAGCCGTGCAAGGGAGGAATACACCATGGGGAGAGCTGGTAGAGGTGTCAGGTAGCAGGAACCAGCCAAAGGGGGGACCGGGCACAGAGAGGAACACCACAGGCAGCGAAGGACAGGGGGTGCCCATGGAGGGGGCACAGCAACACAGGTGAGTGGATCAGAGGCAAGCGAAACTGCCAGAACAGCCGTGAGGCCAGAACGGCACGGAGCGAGCGGCCAGTGCCCCGAGCTGGCAGGGAGGTTCAGGGAGCACATGGTGGGGCTGTCATCCACGACACCGAAGACACAGGGGGCCTCACAGCCAACTGCACGGGGTCATGAAGGGGACTGGGACCGGTTGGCCCACCAGATGCATGTAATGGGACCACTGAAGTAGGCCCCGGCGATAGCCCAGCCCCGCCATGTGGTGGGCTACGAGGTAGTAAGCCTCAAATGAATCCAGGCGGGTGAGCCCCACCTGAACATCAGCACAGGACCACACAGCAGCCAGCGCTGCCAGCTTTGGTCTGGTGGGCTCTGATAAAGTATAGTCAGCAGCTGGGGGCCATGGCAGGGTCCCAAGCTCCAATAGGCGGTAATAGGCCGCCCCACGTGACCACTGCTAGCCACAGGTCCCGTGAATGCAGCAGAAGAAGGAAATGGCCAGGGCAGGGCCCCCCTCCTCCAGACAGGTCATGAACCTGGCCAGGCCACAGACCGAGAGGGTGGACATGGTCTCTGCCATGGACCACACCACATGTGAGCACCTCATCTCCGGAATGCGCCCATCAGGAAAGGGACAGAGGCCAAGCACCTCCGCATGGAGCCAGCACATGCTACCGCTTGCCTCATAGCTGAAGTAGCGAAGGCTCACTAGGCACCTGAGAGGATATACGGGCAGTACAGGAGCAGTTGCATGGCTGGGGAATGCCACAGGTCACATAGGGCTATGGTCTCCCGGAAGGTCCAGCTATGGGGGGCGCTAGGCAATCCGGGGCATGGGAGCCCCGAGGAAGCACTGCCGACCATGTTCCAGCGGGCAGAGGGTCTGAGCAGCAAGGAAAGAGGGGGCCCACAATGCCATGGGGCTGGGGGCTGGGGAAGGAAGCAGGGGAGCTCCGAGGACACACGATAAGGCCGCAGGCTGGAACAAGGCATGGCTAGTGAGCGATGCGTGAGGAGCGGACCCAGCACAGCTGCAGGAACCAAGCACACAGAGTGTCCAGCAAGCATTGATAGCAGGGAGGTGATGACAACAGGCAACCAGCTGCAGACCGCACTGATGGGAGTGCTGGTGCACCCGGGGGAGGGGTGCCATCTGCAGGGACACACCGGCCAGCAGGTGAGCACAACTGGCATGAGGAGCCCAGGGAAAGCCCCACTGGCACAGCTGAGCAGCCCCCGGCCAGATGGCAGTGGGGCGGCTAGATGGGGGCGACCAATAAGGTCGCACTTGGGCCTGCCTCACAGGTGTGCAGGGAAGGCACGGAGCTGGGGCGGGCCCCGGACACAGGCCAGACCGCACCAATTGCATCCTCCACCATGTGGTCAGAGGGCCACATGTTGCATGTTCCTGGATGTTCCTGGATCTAACTGTGGAGTGGCACCGGCAGCACACAGTCCTCCAACAGCTCGCCACCGAGCTACTCCACCTGGCCGCCCACATCAGGAGGTGCCTTTCCAGGACCGCTGTGGTCGCCAGGCGCATTCAACACGGGCGTAGGCACTCCCAGGCCAGACACAGGGCCTTGCGGCTGTCTGGGGCGTACCAACGGGCCCTGCGCCTCGCCCACGGCCGCCCCACTGTCCTCCGAGAGGCCGGATGTCCATGGGGAGCATGGTACAGCTCACCATGCCCATGCAACGGTGGCTCTGGGTAATGTGCTGGCACGGGACTGGCGGGCCGGGGCCCTGGCACGGTGGGATGATGTAGCATGGAGGGCACACTTCCGCATAGACAGGTGGTCCCTATTGCGGCTCGCAGAGCAGGTTATGCCCTGGCTGGAGCGGCTGCACACCCCCATACATGTCCCCATACCCGTGGTCCAGCGCGTGGCCATAGCGGTCTGGGCACTGGCAACACTGGATCCCTGCCGGTCCGTGGTGCAGCACTTCGATGTGGGAGTGAGCATCCTCCAGGACTTCTGCGAGGTGGTGGAGGCCGTGCTACTGGACTGAATGATCCAACTAGTGGACCAGGAGGTCGTGGTGGCAGGCTTCGAGACTGGAGGGTTCCCCAACTGTCTGGGTGCTGTGGATGGTACCCACATCGAGATCCTCCAGCCCCCCAACGGGGATGCTGGAGAGTACATCAACAGGCATGGGTACCATTCCTTGCAGCTCCAGGCAGTTGTGGACCACTGGGGCTGGTTCACCCACATCTTCACCGGCCACTCCGATCGCAGCCATAATGCCCGAATCCTCACCATTTCACCCCTCTATGCACGGATGTACTGGGGGGGGGGCTTTGCAGACATGGAGATGAGCAGGATCAAGGGGGTGCTGATGCCCCCTTGCATCCTGGGGGCCCCGGCCTACCCGCTCCTCTGCTGGCTCATGAACGCATACCCGGTCCCCAGGACCCCTGTGGAGGCACTGTTTAACTCCCAGCTATGCACCTTGAGGACCATGATCGAGAGGGCCTTCGGTGCCCTCAAGCAGCACTGGAGGTGCCTTGCAGGCCGCCTGGACTTCACTGTGGAGACCTTGGCCCTCGTGATCAGCGCCTGCTGTGTCCTGCACAACATCTGCGAGACTGATGGGGCTGCCCTGGTGTTCCCTGTGCCCCAGCGGCCACCAGGACCCATGCTTCTGTATGTGAATGTGGAGAACCCTCAGGAATACCTCTATACTAAGTGGATCAGTGCTGCCCTGGCGAGGCGTATAGCCAGTGAGCCCAGGGCCTGAGGGTGCTGGGCCGGCCACGGGACCCCCCTTGGGCTCCCACGGGCCACCCCTGCTCCCCAGGTCCCCACCCCTTCTGCACAGGCGGGTCACATCATCAGCTGTCCCCGCACCTGTGCCCACCCACAGCCATGTGGGGACCTCCCCACAGCAGGTCCCACCTGTCTCCGGCCCGCAGACGAGCCAATCCCCTGCCCACTTCCTGTTACCATGAGGCAGACAATAAAGCTGTTGTAGCTACACCTCATGTTTATTGTGCATACAGTGCCCCTGTGCCCTATCCCCCTCTCCCTTCCTCCCCCCCCAACCCTGCTGTTTCCTGGGACGCCCCCTTGACCACCCAGCGGGCCCTGTGGAGCTTTGGGAGCTCCCCTCACCCCCGCTGTCTGTCTCACCGACTGTGTCCTGGGCCACCTCCGGGTCTGGCCCACCCTGTGCGGTGGGAATGAGGGGCGTGAGTGGTGCCGGCGCTGGTGCTACTGGTGGGGCCGGTGGGGCCGCCTGGGGCGGCTGCTGTCTCTGGAGGCCTAAAAGGACCGGGAGGCAGATGTGTGGGCCCAGCAGCCATGCTGGTGGATGGGGAGGATGTGGTGGCAGTGAGAGCACCGCGGCTGGCTGCTGAGGCGCTGTAGCCGGTATGGTGTCAGGCGGAGTGGCTGTCATGCTGTAGGCATTCATGGTCCCTGCATGCAGCAGCAGCGAGGTGCCAATGTCCAGGGACCTGTCCATCATTCTGGTGTGCTCGGTGCCCAGCCGCTCGATGGTCTGGTTGAGCTGCTCCAACGCCTCCATCTGCCGTGTGTGCTCCCTTCGCTCCCGCCTCCGTTCCTGGTACATTTCCGCCACCAGCTGCCAGTCCTTGGCATCTGCATGCTGCAGGGCCCTGTCCATGGCCGCCTCCATGTGGTCTATAGTGGCTATCATCCGCTCGCCCTGCTCCGTGCTGGTGCGGACTATTAGGGATGGGTGAACAGATCGTGGTTCGGGTTCGGCAGTTCGATTCGGCTGCATTCGGTTCATCCATTCGGTTCGGCAGTTCGGCTAGTTCGCCGAGTTTGGGTTCAGCTGTTCGATTCAGTTGTCCGAACAGGTCGTTCGGTTAGGCCATTCGGCTGTTCGATTCAGCCGTTCGGCCATTCGGGAAATGTTGTTATGTCTGTTTTTGTGTTTTTATATGGTTTTTTGGTTTTTTTATTGGGTTTTATATGGTTTTCTTTTGATTTTTATTTAGTTGTTTTGTTTTTATATGGTTTTTTTCTTTAATCTAATATATATATATATCTACACTAAATCTAACTGCTATTAACTATTCTAAATGCTATGAACTAAATGGATTATCTAGTAAGTACACATACCTACTCCTACAAACACTAAAACTAAATCACTAACGCTATCTCTATCACTAAGCTAACTCCTACAACTCTCTACTATCTATCTATCTATCTATCTATCTATCTATCTATCTATCTATCTATCTATCT
>QEPC01003622.1:128481-155578 GCA_003113815.1 Sphenodon punctatus | reverse complement strand
GTTTCTTGCAAGCCTCTCCACCCCTGGTGCCTGGAAGTCTGCTCCTCAGTGACTGACACCTCCCTGTCATGTTTGACCTTCCAGTGAACCTTTTTTTGCCACCCGAACACGATCCGAACTGACCGAATTGTTCGGCCATTTCCTCATTCGGTGTTCGATTTGTTCGGTATGTTCACGTTCGTGTTCGTGTTCGTGTTCGAGTTTGGTCATCCGAACAGACAGAGTTCGGGCCGAACTCCGAACTGCCGAACCACGTTCGCCCATCCCTACGGACTATGTCCTCAGCCAGGTTCTCCCTCCGACGCTGTACTCTTGCCCTGTATTCCCGCTGCCGCTGTGGCATGGGCACGGGCTCGGCTGGTGGGGGCACTGCCTGTTGCCCTGTTGGGGAAATTATTGCTGATGGTTACTCGGCTGTGGTCACATTCCACCTGTCACGGAGCCGTTCTGGGTGTGGACATGGTGCCCCCTGGTGCATGGGCGGCCACGGTCCTCCCCATGGGCGGGCCCATGTGCCCCGCCCGTCCCCCCAGTACTACCCCACAGGGCGCACCTTACTGGGGCGGGTTGGGGAGGCGGTGCCTCAACCGGCCGGCCATGCCATCGGTACACCCCCATTAGGCGACTTCCCCCCTGCCCAGGTTGCTCACCTTGCTCCACCTGCTGCTGCTGTGGCTGTTCCCTGTGCTCCTCCTTGTCTGACTGACCTGCATGCTGGGGCAGGTGTGCACCTGTTGGGGAATGGAGGGTGGGTGCATTACCCTTGCATGGTCCAGGTCCCCCTCCCACCATTGCCCACAGTCGCTAGCTCCAGGGGCCGGTGCCCCCGATCAGCTGTGCCTGTCCCCTCTGTTGTGTGCCCGGGTGGGCCCCCACACCCTGATCCCCTTACTGCATCCCCTGGTTCCTGGGGGCTGCTGGGACAGGCCTGCACCCTGTGCGTGCCCCCACATCCTGGGCGTGCCCCTATGGCCCGTGTGCCCTCCCACCCAGTTGCCTACTCTCTATGTCCTTCTTGGAGTCCTCTGAAGCCGGCTCCTCTGTGGGGCTGCGCTCCCCCTGGGTCCACTGGCTTAGGGTGACCAGTATGCCGACCTTGTATCTGCCAGAGTCGGACTGCGGCCTTGGGCTTCTGATGCTGGTTCGCGAGGGGGGCCTGCTTCTCCCTGAGGTCCTGGGGTGTTCCTCGGAGGAGGGGGGCTGGGTCCCCGGGGTTGGTGCTTGCATGCAGGACTGCCAGGGGTGGGGGTACATTGGCCCATTCCGTGCCCTGGACCACAGCACTTCCCACAAGCCATGGGGGGACAATGGAGACCTTAATAAGTAGGACCCGGTCCAGGGCATCATAGTATGGGGCGGTCCGTGCTCCATGTCTGGACCGCTGGTTGTTGCCTTTGATGGCCTGGTACCCCCTCTTGAGGTCCTCGGCCTTGGAGTGGCATTGGGCCACGGTCCTGTGGTGCCCCGACACCTCCATGTCCCGCACGATCTCCGTGAACACGTACTCATTCTTCTGGTTCACAGCGAGCTCCACCTGGTGCTCTAGGGACCCCCAGATCCGGATGAAGTCCTGGGACTCCTTGTGCCCCCATTGTCCCCCTCGCTGGTACCGGCATCTCCCTCATGTGCCCTCCTCCTGCGAACCCTCCGCTTCCCCTCCACCGGTCTCCTCTGGGGGCTCTGGCTCCTGGTCCTGTTTCCGGGTCTGTGGGTCGTAGAGGGGGGTTAGTGTCCTTGGTCCTTCTGACCAGCGGCCCACCCCCCTGCCCCCTCCTGCTGGACACCCCCTTTCATGCCCCTCTGCCGCTGTGCGGGTCCCCTGTTGCTCTCCTTACCCATTTCCGGGGTGCCTCCGTCCCCATGCCAGTTGTTCACTCCGGGGGACCAGCTCCAGCTGCTTCTGCTGTTCGTCCCCCTCGCCCCCTTCTACCTCCACCTCCCACCACCACCTCCGCCCCCCTCCTGCTCCTCTCCCCCTCCGACTCGCTCGCCCTCCGCTCTCCTCTGTGTTCCATCTTGCTCCATCCTGCCTTGTTCCCCTGCTGTTGTGTGCCCTTTAAATCTCCCTCTCCAGTCTGTGTGTTGCATATTGCCTGGCACTGACGCTGTGTGCTCCCGCCACTGCTGGGGATCATTCGTTATGATTCCGCCTGGTGGTTGGCATTCGGTCATTACATTTGGCGGTTTCCCAGTGGAAATCGCTTTCACCACGCTTCTGGGGATGGTCCCGTCCTGACCTCCGGAAGCGTGGTTGACTGTGGCGAACAGCTGGATGCCGTTCACGGCTCTTTGGCTGCACCGCGGGATTGACTGTGGTTCACTGTGGTTGACCGTGGTATCGTCACGTGTGAAATTACCCAAAGATAGCCCAAGTGCAAATGAGTTTAACAGGAGCCAAATTTGGCCTTTTAAAAATTTATTTTATTTTTAATAAGGGAATTTAAGAAAGCTGAGCTGCCTACAGATGTAACAGCAGGAGTTCTGCATGGGCAATTCAGCATTAGGTTTACAAGCACTACCAGCAGTATTAGACAAGCTGTTTTGAGTTATGTAGCATTAAGCAACACTCCAGTTCATTTGGGCATCTTGATATGTGGCTTGAATGGCTCCGCAGTCTTCCAACTCTGCTAACCTCCCACTCAGCAATTATTTTTTTTCTTCATGCCATAAGTACAGATCATATAACATGAGCAATACAGCATTGAAAAGCAAATGGGAGGAATGCTCTAAAATGAATACCATGCAGCAGCGGCTTTTGGACTTTGGTATGGTTAAAATATGATTTCAGAAGACACTTTGATCTGTTATCTCTTTGTGTGTTTCTGGTTCCTCAGTTCACAGGCTATTTCCCCCATAATCAATACTGATGCTTTTTATATGTAGAAATCTACCAAATATTTTGGCATGACATTTGTGCAGACACACCTTGAATGGATTTGGGATTTGTTTTTCTTTCAATTTACTTTTACAGACATTGGGGCAAATTCACTGAAGCACGAGTAAGTCCAGCTGTCTCTGATTGCACAGAGAATGATTTGGCATGGGGGGGTGGGATAATTTTTTGCATGTGGATCAGAAGTGTTATACAGATTCTACCAACCAGTTGAACAGTGTTTTGTTGTCTGACATAGTGAAGGCATCTTAAATGAATTGTAACTGTAAATTGTAAGTTTCATTGTCACCCAGTTTTATGGCCAATTTCAGAGCAGTGGAAAGAGTTCCTACTGTGCATAGATAAATCATTAGGAAAGTATTTGGGAAAACTGAGGTACCTCTAGGTTGAAACTTGACAACTGCTCTATAGGAACATAACATAACTCCTTAAAATAGCAAACCTAGGATACCCTATCTGTTTAACGCTAAAGGGCAAAGTTTAGGTTGACAGAAAGTGGCTCTTCAGGATGAAACTTCATCAGCCTTTAAAATGTAACGCTCATTCTCCAAACAGTGTGGTCCTGCCTGGAATGTCTTGTACTGGTAAAAGCTCACTGTTCACTTCCACATTTTGGGGAAATGGAATCATAAAATCTTATGGCTATACCACTTAAGCATACGTCCTTAAGTATGACCAATGATACCCAAACCATCTCTGACGGGTTCAACCCTTCACTCCCTCGAAAACTTCCAGCGGTACACAGATCACAACATCCTTTGGTAATTGGTTTCGTTGTTTAACCAGTCTTCTTGTTAGAAAATGCTTGAATCTTCCTGACATTGAAGCTCAATCCTCATGTAGTTTAAGGCCATTTCCACTTGTTCTACCCTCTTTGCCCTTAGAGGATAGTTGGTTACTCTCCTGTTTAGAGCAGTCTTCTATTTATTTGATCACTATTGTCATGCCCCCCCCTCAGCCATACTCCTTCATGCGAAATGTTTGCATCTCCTTCAACGTTTCTTCACAGCTAGGTCTTATATTCCAAAACCTTTATCATCTACAGTGCTTTCCTCTGAACCTTCTCCAGTTTGTAAATGTATTTATGAAAGTATGGTGCTTCCAACTAGATGAAGTCTTGACATATCCATCTTAGCCTTTTCCTAACCTACTTTTCTCTACACGTTGCAAATGATGGTTTAATAATTTATCCTAATACCTAATCAGCTATAATTCCCCACCCTGTAGGTATGATGTGTATATTGCCTGTCAATGTGCTGAACTTACCTAACTTTTATTTTAGCTAGTGAAGTCTCACAAGATTTATTTATTTATTTATTTATTTATTTCCTTATATTTATATGCCGCCCCCCATGTCTATGGCATCTCGGGGCGGCTTCCAACATAATAGAAAACAATTTTTTAACATAAAAAGTCTACAACATCTTAATTAAAACAAATTTAAAACACCCCCCACCAAAATTAACCCACCCCCCACCCTCCCCTCCGAAGGCCTGGGCGAACAGCCAAGTCTTACAAATACATCGAAAGGCCAACAGGCCCAGGGTCAGATGAGTCTCCTCCGAGAGGTAGTTCCACAACCGCGGCCCGGCCACCAAGAATGCCCTCTCCATTGTGGCCTCCCGTCTTACATGGGGGACCTCCAGAAAGGCACCCCCGGTGGACCGAAGGGATCGCTCTGAGGCATGGAGGGCGAGGCGGTCCCCAAGATATGAGGGGCCCAGACCGTGCAGGGCTTTGTAAATCAATACTAACACCTTGAATCTGGCTCAGTATCCTATAGGCAGCCAGTGCAGAGTGCAGAGCACCGGTGTTATGTGCTCACGCCGTCCCGTCCCCATCAGGAGACAGGCTGCCACATTCTGCACTTGCTGTAGCCTCCGAACCAGAAACAAGGGAAGCCCCACATAGAGCGCATTGCAGTAGTCTAGCCTTGAGGTGATGAAGGCATGGATGAGAGTGACCAGATCGGGCCCGGAGAGGTACGGTCGAAGCCCCAGTACCAGATACAGCTGGTGAAAGGCGGCTTTAGCCACCGCCTCCACCTGCCAATCCAGACGGAGGCCCGAATCCAAAACCACCCCCAGACTCCGAACCTGAAGAGCAACAGGTGGGCGAACCCCCCCTATCGAGGGGCAGCACCTCCCCCGCCCTTCCCACCACCATCACCTCTGTCTTATCGGGATTGAGCTTCAGTCTGCTCTGCCGCATCCATTCTGCCACGGCCTCCAAACATTGGGAGAGTAATGAGATCGCAGGACCTGGGTCATTCTTATATGGACCTATCTTATAAGATAGGTCATTCTTATATGAATGCTCCACCCCCCGCTCGGTATTTAGCTGGGTGTGCAAAGGGGGGCGTCTGTGTATGCGGTTGGGGGGGGCGGGGAATGGATGTCTGCTCGGTGTTTCCCTGTGTGAACATGAAGTGGGGTGGGTGGGGGTATGTGCACGCTCCCACGCAACACCCAACTCCACCCATCGCACACCCACATCCACCCACGGAGCCCTCTGGAAAACTGGAGGAGGCTGAACACCGTGGCTGATCACCCATCCCCCCACCCACATCTGTCGGTGTAAAAACGGCCATAATATTTCTATTTTTGGCATGCTGTAGAGACACTTTCACAAAACTATGCCATATTTTGGCAAACTGTAATAATTTATTATGCTAAAATGACCAAATTTGGCTACATTGTGGAGCATTGAAATCCTGGCTACTGCTTCAAGGCCGTGGGATTTGTGTCCCTTATTGTGTCAGTAAGCTAGCACTTCCCTGTCAGTTTCTCCTCTTTTTGGAAAGTTCAGCCTACATTATGCATGTATTGAATAGAGGTGACTGCTCTGTATCTGTATTAATACAGATCTTTACTAGTGCTGAAACTTGGTCCTCTGAAAACGTCAGAATTCACCTAGAATTCCAGTCCTCAGTTCAGAATTTCTGGTTTCTGAAGTCCTGAGGATGAAGTCCATTCCCCAGAAAACTTCGGAACTCTCAGTCAAATACTGGCGTCACTGCACACGTGGCTGTAGTTGAGCTTCAGGAAATGAAACTTAGTGCCCTATTAGGTAGGAGGAGGGTATGGGAGGGATCAGTTGAGTGATGCAAGTTTTGATTGGCTGGCAGGAAAAAATAAAAGTGGCTGCATAGCCATTTTCCATTGTATTTGGTGAATTTGGCTGTGTGCTACACTGCTGGGGGGAGGGGTGTCTGTCCTGTCCTGTCCTAGCATGATTTGGCCTGTCCTGTCCATAGGGCCAATGCTGGGGGAGGGGGTTACGTTTTCCACCATGCCATGCTTCTTAAAAAAATAATAATAATTGGGTGCCACATTGCTGCTGCCTGCTGCTTAGTTGGTACCATGAGGCAGTGGGATCTCTGCCTTGCTCCACTTCTCTTTGCTTGGGCTGTTCAAGTTACCAGCACCACATCACACCAATGTCATGCCTTAAAAAAAATTAAAAAAATAAGTGTGTGCCACTGCTGTTTGCTCTGCTTGACACCATGAGGCCAGAGGGATCTCTATGCATGGCTCCCCTTACCTGGCCTATTCAAGTTACCAGCACCAGACCATACCAGTGTCATGCCTTTTTAAAAAAAAAATTTTTAAATTTTTCATAGATTATTACCCCGCCCCTCCTGCCATGCAGCTCGGGGCGGCTTCCAGAACATTAAAATACAATAAAATTAATTAAAATTATCATAAATATTATAAAACATTGAAACAGGACTGAAATACAATATAAAAAACCCAGGTAGGTGGGGGAACTAAAACACCCCTCCCTACCCACCCTCCCTCCCAAAGGCCTGGGCGAACAATTTCACCGGAATGTTAACAGGCTAGGGGCCAGGCGAGCTTCCTCCAGAAGGGAGTTCCAAAGCCGCGGCCCCACTACCGAGAATGCCCTCTCCATTGTGGCCCCCCGCTTAACACGGGGGACCTCCAGGAAGGCACCCCCGGCGGACCGCAGGAGCCGCTCTGGGGCACGGAGGGCGAGGCGGTCCCTAAGGTATGAGGGGCCGAGACCGTGTAGGGCTTTATAGATCATCACCAACACCTTGAACTTGGCTCGGCACGCTATCGGCAGCCAGTGCAGAGCTCGGAGCACAGGTGTAATATGCTCCCGGCGGCCCGTCCCCGTAAGAAGACGAGCCGCCGCATTCTGCACTAGCTGCAGCCTCCGAACCAAGAACAAGGGAAGCCCCACGTAGAGCGCGTTACAGTAGTCGAGCCTCGAGGTGACGAAGGCATGGATGAGGGAGGCCAGGTCCGGGCCGGAGACATACGGACGCAGCCTACGTACCAGATAAAGCTGGCGGAAGGCAGCCTTAGCGACTGCCTCCACCTGCCGCTCCAGCCGCAGGTCTGCGTCCAATATGACCCCCAGACTCCGGACCTGCTGAGCTACAGGGGGGCAAACCCCCCCAACCAGGGGGGCCACCACCCCCTTCGCCCTCCCCACCACCATCACCTCCGTCTTATCTGGGTTGAGCTTCAGTCTGCTCCGCCGCATCCAATCCGCCACGGCCTCCAAACATTGGGATAGCACCGAGACAGCAGGGTCTGGGTCAGTAGAAAACGAGAGGTACAGCTGAGTATCATCAGCATACTGGTGACATCGCACCCCGAACCCTCTCACGACCTCCCCCAAGGGCTGCATATAGATGTTAAATAATAATGGAGACAAGATCGATCCCTGCGGAACGCCACACGGTAAGGCGCGGGGGCTCGATGTTTCCTCCCCCAACACCACCCGCTGGCTCCTCCCCGAGAGGAATGAACGGAACCATTCAAGAACAGTCCCGTCCAGACCCCCCCGGTCACGCAGTCGTCTCAACAGCAGCCCATGGTCCACGGTGTCAAAAGCGGCCGAGAGATCGAGCAGGATGAGAAATGTCGAACATCCCGCATCCATCTCCCGGCGGAGGTCGTCCACCAAGGCCACCAACGCCGTCTCGGTGCCATAGCCGGGGCGGAACCCAGATTGAAAAGGGTCAAGGAGCCCGATATTATCTAGATGACCCTGGAGCTGGAGCGCCACTGCCCGCTCAATAACCTTCCCTAAAAAGGGAAGGTTAGAGACAGGTCGGTAGCTGGCGAGCGCGTCTACGTCCAACGATGGTTTTTTCAGCAGGGGGCGCACCACAGCCTCTTTTAAGCAAGGCGACAACCTCCCCTGCCGAAGGGACGCATTCACCACCCTCGCCAGCACCGTCCCCAACGTCTCCCCGGAAGCTTTTATTAACCAGGACGGGCATGGATCTAGTTGACAACACGTGGCCCTCACAGACCCCAGGACATCCACCACATCGGCTGGCGTCACTTCCTGAAACTCACCCCATAAAGATGGACCAGACGGACCCTCCGCCCCCCCGCGCTCTTCCCCTACTGCTATCAACCCAGCGTCGAAATCGGCCTGAATCCGAGCGATCTTGTCTGCGAAGTAGATGACAAACTCCTCACAGCGGGCCCGGGACAAGTCCCCATCCAGGCGGAGGGAGGCCGGACTAACCAGCCCCCGCACCACCCGAAACAGCTCCGCTGGACGCGACTTCGCAGACGCTATGAGGACGGCGAGGAATTCCTTCCTCGCCGTCCTCACAGCCTCCACATAGGACCGCAAATGGGCCCTATGGAGAAGACGGTCGGAGTCAGATCGAGTCCGACGCCAGCGTCGCTCTAGCCTCCTGCCTACACGCTTCATACACCGCAGTCCCTCAGTAAGCCAAGGGGTCCTGCGGTGACGAGACCAAGGCAGAAGGTGTCTCGGAGCCACCCTGTCAGTGGCCTCCTCCAGCAAGTTGTTCCAATGCTGAACCAGCTCATCCACAGAGTGGCCGTCCACGTCCAGGTTTTCATCAGCCTCCGAGGGCGGACCATCCTAAGTGGTCCCTTCCCCTTCTGGAGGGTGTGTGCTAGAAGACCGGCCTGAAGGAGATAATGGTCCGTCCATGACAAGGGCACCGCTGTAACCTCCCCCACAACCGGACCCCCCGCCTCAAGGCCAGCTAATAAGTGGATGCCCGTGTGTGTGTGTGCGCGCGAGTGAATGTCTGGTATCTTTTTTGTGGGTGTTATAATTATGTCTGCTGGGCTGGCTGGCTTTTGGTGGGATTTTTGCATGCAGTTGCACTGCTTCATGGGGTTGTGGTATTCTTCTTGAGCGAATGACCCACCCTTGCTAGCCTACTTTTATGTGCACTGCTTGGTTGGCATAATGATTTTAAAGTGGGTGCACTCACTGCTGATGGGGGGCCATGCCGTGGGTACGCTACTATTGGGAAGTTCTGACTTCCGAGTATTGCTGAGGTCTGGAATTCCAAGTTCTGAATTCCGGGTCCTTGGAAAAAGTTCCGAAATACCGTCAAGTACCTGGAAATTTGGAAATCTGCCTGAGTACCCAGAAGTACTATATGGTACAGCCCTAATCTTTACAGATTTCTATATTTTAAAAAAGATCTCTATCGGAAACAGGGTTTTTTGTTATTTTATATCTGTATTGGAAACAGACAACTACTCTGTTTTTAGATACTGTTTTTCTTCTGTTTTTCATTCATTGCAGTGAAGCATTGCCAGGGTTGCATTTTTCAAGTCTTAAAATGGCGTGAATCTCCATGAAAATGTCTCGGGAGAGGAGCACAAGAGGAGTGAAACAATAGGGAGGAGTGTACAGAGAGAGTGCCTTAATCTTTTGAAAATGACCAATCATCTTGCTCTATGTAGGGATGAGATTCTCTACTTAGGAAGACACCAGCAATATATTTAGTATTGATCAGACAAGCAAAGGGTCAGGGTCCAGTTTAGGAGGGGAGGACCTGAGGGAGGGGTAAGTCCTAGCGTGTTATATTTTAAAATGACCAACTGTCTGCATCTCCTATCAAGGGATGGGGGAGAGCATGCAGACTTAGGGCAGAGCACACAGCACATAGTAGGGATGGGAACTACGGATGAATCCATAGTAAGTGGTAAAAAGTCCTGCGAGTTATGGAACTGGAGTTATGGATAAGTCCGGATTTCTCCATACCCAATTCCCTGGGACCCTGGAGTGGTACTTATCAGTCTTGGAGGACTTGATTAAAGCACCACCACTGCTGTGGGTGTTCCAGCAACCTCACATGCCATGGCACACTCCCCGCTGAACATCATGCATGTGCAAAATGGCTGCCGGGACGGTTTTGCACATGTGAAAAATGGCCGTTGCTCTTAATCAAAATGGCAGTGACATCACTTTGGCTGCTGTCCTTTTAGGTAAGAGTGCTGGCCATTTGTGACTGTGTAAAATGGCCTCAGTGGCCATTTTGCATATGCGCAGTCCAGAGTAGGAGGCACACTGCGGTGAAGGAGCCTCCACAGCAGTGGTGGTGCTTTAATCAAGACCTTCGAGGCTGGTAAATGCTTCTGCATGGCCATGGGAAATAGGAGTGTGGGGGAGTTTGGACCCGCTCCCCCATCCCAAGGTGAAGGGTGGGAGTATGGATTGGTTTTCTATTGACTTTGGGAAAATTCAAATCTGAAGCTGGAATTGAAACCGGAAATTACAGATCTGAATTCTTAATAGAGCTGAACTGCTAGTTTCATCTGAAAACCCCACTGTTACAGGATATTCAGAACAGGAGGTGAGGTGTGAATCTTCATGTTGAGGGTATGGCATCCATACCTTCATTCACGAAGATTCACACCTCACTGAGTCGTCAATCTGTCCTGCTGGCAGACATACCCTCAAAGATTTCCTGCTGCTAATTTTAAATACAATTGCCAGTCTCAAATGTTCAACATCAGACTAGGGCTGGGACAGATGATTATCGGAGCAAAAAGTCACACAGGCATTAAGCATTAAGCTGTCTTCTAAGGCCTATTCTAGTCTGCGAGAGCAGTACAACATCATCCGCATACGATAGACAACCCACAGCCCTAGAGCCCAATTTTGGTGGAAAAAAATGAGTATCTGCCAGTAAGGGAATTACATCATTAATATGTATGGGACATAGGTGGCCATAGGGTGCAAGAAGTCTCATCCTTTTGTTATCTTGATCTCCATTTCCATAAATCAGGCAATTGGAGGGACCATTTAAATAAGGCCCTTTTAGCGGCTAGAGGAGCCCCTTTGCAGGCTATCCTTGGTTTATTTATGCGCCAGGGAAGGAATGCCATTCACCTTGCTCTTCAGATTCTGAATAGCAAGGTGAGGCCCAGCTGCTTTATGGGGCTGAGTTATGGGCTCCCTCGCTTTCCCAGGATTTGAATGCAGTTCAGGCTAAGTTTCTGGTAAGACTTCTGGGTGATCCCAAGTCTGTTCCGCATGCTGCATTCTGGTTGGAACTTGGCCAGGATGCTTGGCAATTAGTGGCCATGGAGGCTGCAGCCAAGTTTTGGTGTAAACTGTTTTCTGGCCAGTGTGCAGAACTTCTGAGGGAGGTAATCAGAGACCCCTATGTTAGTCCTTGGTTAGCGAATTGGGAGGCGTATCTGTTGAAGATGGGGATATCTAAGGAATATTTGTCTCACAAACCATCTGGGGCTGTTAGAAGTGAGGTCCTTACCAGAATTAGGGATGAATACAGATGTTTCCCCGCATCTTAGGGCCTATTTGGACTGGGTTCCAGATCAGGGATGTATGGCCAGCTATTTACTAACTTCTATCTCGTTAAGGGCCAAGCAGCATCTGTTTCACTCCAGAGTCAATGCTCTCCCCTCGCAGGTTTTAGAGGGTCGGTTTCAGGGCATTTCTTTTTCTGATCGTCTCTGCCCAGCTGATGAGATCACCGCAGAAACCGTGGGGCATATGATCCTAAGCTGTCATTTATATGACAAGGCAAGGGATAAATTTTTAGCCTGTTACCTGAATAAGTATTCAGGATTCTCTGAAATATTCCATCTGCGTTTCTTATTAAACAACTCGGAGGTGCAGATCATTGAGGCTATTGCTTCATTCCTTATTCAGATGACAAATTATAAAAAAATTTGGGGGGGAATTTAAAGTTTCCCCTGCATACTCTGCCCTGGTGTCATAGTGGAAGGTATTATTGATCGCATTGGTACCCTTTTGTATAGTTTTTTAAATAATTGTATAGTTTTTGATAATTCAGAGTTAGAATGCTGTTTCGTGTTATTTTAGTTTAGGCTAATTTCCTTCTGTATGTGGCCTGTATTTTTATTATTTAATTATTAGGACCAGCTGGCAGTTTGTGGATACTGTGTGCTGTGTCCTCTTCCTGATTGGTCTTATGTATGTACTTATAATGCAAATGGTCAGTGACCACGCAATAAATTAAAACTGAACTGACTAGCTGAAACGCGACTTCGGCTTTTCTCTGCTATCGCTGAGAATCGCGATTCTCATCTCGTTTTAAATGAGAAACGATAACCGATAAATTGCCGTCTCTCCACAATTCTTGGTCAAAAATCTTTCCTAAAATTACTGTTTACTGGATTGTCGTTTTCCGTTGGATTGCCAGTTACCAAGTTACTGTTTACCGGGTTGTTGGTTACCATTTACTGGGTGGTTGTTTACTGGGTTGCTTGGGGCCAAATCCAATAACCAATAAACATGGTGACCATAAACCAGTAACCAATAAACATGGTAACAAACCAATAACCAATAAACTTGGTAATAAACCAATAACCAACAAACACCAATAACCCCCCCAAACCAAATAACCAATAAACCAATGACCAAAAAGCCAAATAACCAATAAACCAATGACCAATAAGCATGGTAATAAAATGATTAACCAATAAACAATAACTAATAAAAACCAATAACCAATAAACCAATGACCAAAAATCCAAATAACCAATAAATCAATGGCCAACAACCATGGAAATAAGCCAATAAACATGGTAATAAACTAATAAACATGGTAAATGGCAAATCACAGTAACTGGTAAACATGGTTCACGTTAAATTGCGATACCGATATAACCGATAAACGGCAAAACCCCATGGTAACTGGTAAACACGGTAAATGATAAATGGCAAATTGTGCTAACGGATAAATTGAGTTTCATCTGAGATCTCAATTGGTGTTAGAAAAAGCTGTAAAATCTCAGCGGCAATTCTCGATTACCACAAAATTATCACGAGAATAATTTTGATTTTCGTTTCAGCACTGCATCAGACCACCAAAAATCACAAGATTTTAATGAAATAATACTTTTAAGGTTGTTTTCTTTTCTTTGACTTCTGGACTTGCCAGGTGCACTGTAGTCATGTTTGTAAGCTTTTATCTGCAAACATGAGGGTTAGAAACTTGGAGAGCAATCAAGCCATCTACGTGCACTGCCCGCAGGCATGGTTCTCTGTCTGGAGTGCCTGCGCTTGAGTGTGCGTATGGTGCGACTGCACCAGGTGGGTACGCAGGTTGGGCTGCTGCAGCCCTTGGGCCTGCACACCCTGTGGCCCGGGAGATGAAGCAGGCATGGCTTCTGCTCCATTCCCTGGGCTGCAGCAGGTGTGGGCTCAAAGTTCGCCTCTGCCCAGGTTGCACTTTGTATGGCACGCTACCAAGCTGTGCAGGGCACACATGTTTGGGCCATGTGATGCGCATAGGGGTCAGCATACTCAGGCTGTTGGCTTGCCCTCGTGGTGTTTTAAGAACTGGGATTCACCATTTAAAGCTGGGGTTTTCATGGCTGTATCACAAACTTTGCACTTTAGGATAGGTAAAATACTAAATTTAGAATTTGTCTAGTATCATGAGAATTGTGATAAAATCATTGGAGTTAGCAACCCTGAGTGAAGAACACACCAGATCAGAGTACAACAGGGATATAATATACAGCATACCATGACAATGGGCACAGGAAAAACGTGCAAGAGAGAAGTATTTATTTCTTTCTTAATTATTATTTTTAAAGAAAAATGGTAGCTTGCCCCCACACTGCCAGAAGACAGACAGATTCCAATGTTCTTTCGAATGCAATGGTCACAACCTTATTTAACAAATACAATGTAGTCTGGATGGACAATGTTTATGCACGAGGTCCACTGCACTTCCAATCCTTTCTAGTCATGATTATCCGACCCCATCCCGGTAGGAGGCACTGCCTGTAGAGTCCCCAGGGAAGGGAGGAATTTCCCCGCACACAGGGATTGCCAATATTATTTATTTTATTTATTTAGAACATTTTTACCCTGCCCCTCCTGCCACTGGCAGCCTGGGGCGGCTAACAAAATCATCCATAAAAATAAAATATATAAAATATTAAATATTAAAAACAACAATAAAAATGAGGAAAACCCCATACCACCCCCCACCCTCACCCTTCTCCCTCACCAAACGCCTGGCGGAACAGCCATGTCTTACAATTCCTGCAGAAACTTGGGAGGTCAGGGGCCAGACGGGCCCCTACCGGGAGGGAGTTCCAAAGGCGCGGTGCGGCCACTGAGAACATCCTGTCTTGCATGCCCCCCCAGGAAACTCGAGGGACCTCCAACAGGGCGCCCCCAGATGACCGCAGGGGCCGGTCCAGAATCTGAGGAGTGAGGCGGTCTCGCAATAGGTACGGTCAAGACCGTGTAAGGCTTTATAGGTCAAAACCAACACTTTGAATCGGGCCCGGAAGACTATCGGCAGCCAGTGCAGATATCGGAGCACTGGTGTAATGTGCTCTTGGTGGCCTAGCCCCACCAGGTGTCAGGCTGCCACATTTTGTACCAGCTGCAGCTTCCGAGCCGTCACCATAGAGCGCGTTACAGTAGTCTAACCAAGAGATGATAAAAGCATGGATGATCATGGCCAGATCCGAAACCAAAGGCTGAAGCCGCCGCACCAGGTGTAACTGGTGGAAGGCACTCCTCGCCACAGCCTCCACCTGGACATCCAAATGGAGTTGCGCATCGAGGAGCACCCCCAGGTTCCATAGCTGGTAAGTCAGTGGAGGGCAAACCCCCTCAATCGAGGGGGTCGCCATCTCCACCGACTTGCCCACTAACATCACCTCCTGACTTTTGGAGAAAGTTGCTTGAAGAGTCAATTGATACCTTATTTCATGTATGTGGATCTGCTGGCCCGTGTATGGAACTGTTGGTTTATGTTATTATGTACCCTGGCTCGCTGATTGCTGATTAGCGTGTTTTATTTTTGTATGTGTTTTTGTATTTTATGTTGTTTAGATTGTTGGCCATGGCGTTAAGCTAGTGCCGTAAATAAAATAAAATAAAATAAAAAAACATCACCTCCATCTTGTCAGGATTCAGTCTCAGTTGATTAGCCCTCATCCAGTCCCCCACAGCTGCCAGAAACCGGGTAAACACCGAGACAGCCAGGCCTGGGTCGGTTGAAAATGAGAGGTACAGTTGGGTGTCATCCGCATACTGATGACACCTCACTCCGTACCCCCTGATCACCTCACCATGCAAGGGAGAACCCTCCCCTGCTCCCCCTCCCAACATATCTCTCCCTACCCTTATTCCCTGGGGCTCCCCCTGTCACAGAAAAACTCTCCTCCCCGCCGTTTGTGCTACTCATCCTCGTCTCACCAGGCGGTATAGTCCCCAATCACCCTCCTCCCCATCACCCGACCCTCCTCTGCCATCTGTGAGGTGGTGCTGCTCCCACTCTTCCTTAGGTTTATCCCCGGGTGCTCTGCTCCAGGTAACACGTACCAACATGGGTGGAGGCACCCTTAAGCCTCACCTCTTATGAAGGTGCCCTTTCTTCTATAAATGTACTAATTTTCTTTAACCCTTTGCACTGGACCTCTGCCAAGTTGTGACAAAATCTACTTCCCATCAGCATTTGAACACACCCATAGTTGTTCAAGCTAACTGCCACGTTTGACGGCACTGCAAGGAAGGCAACCCCCCACCCCAGCTGTAACGCAGCCAATCAGTGTTGCAGGAAAAAAAATCCTTCCTGGCCCAAAATAATATGGCAACCAGATTTGCCTACAGTGTCAATCCAAATTGCTGGCTGGGTGGGTGCTCGCTGAGATTTCGTGGGCAATGACCCAGATCAAGCAGCTGCTGTGTGATGCAGCCAGCCAGAGGGCATGGGGGCAGTGGTCAAGAAGTCCCTGGGGACCAATTCCATCTGGCCCTGCTCCTGCCCTCCCTTCCCCCTTCCCACTTCCCTCCTGCACTCTCTCCTGTTCCTCAATGTAACCATTCCCATGGTGGGAGCACATAGCCCCCACACATGTCTTCATCCTCTCACGCGGGCGGGAGCAAATACTACCCCATCCCCTCTAAAGGAGTAGGAGATATGACTTGTTTTGAAAAATATTACCAAATAATATATATTAAAAAATCTTCATGGCATTCAAGACAGTAGGACAGAGGACAGCTAAAATAAAATTAGCCAACTCTATAGATAGATAATAAACCTATTTTAAGCATAAAGCTATCCTCTTTGAGAGAGTGAATAGGACCACTGAAGGTCAAAAATAAAGAATCATTGAATGTAACCAAAGACTGATACATAAAGCCTGAATTAATTGTTGCTTCAGCAGTTCTTGAGACAGCAGGTAGTGATTTTATTCCATAAACAGCATACGTATTCTTGTGATAATGAATCTGAGAAGGGAAACATTTGAATGAAATCCTAAACTTCTCTTAAGTGATGCCATAACAGGAAGTTGGGCATTGGGCAATTGAAAGATGATGACAGTAACAGGATAATAAAGGTTACAGTGTGGAAAGAGGAAACTGAGTAATCTGTTGGTGAAGTTTGCTATATTTCTCTGATTATATATTTAGAAACGGTCAAATTAAAGTGTCAAATCCTGAGTCTTGTCCATAGACCCTTATCCTTTACCTTAGGGTTGGGGAGCCTTTTTCCTGGGGCTGAAATTAGAGTTTAAAATTCTTGACTCATTCTGACCTATGAGAATGAGCCGAGAATCAGCAGCATCTCAGCTGCATTTTCGTAGAGAAACATGCGGGGAAAAAAGCCAAAAAATATGAAATGTGCATTCGCAAAATGGCCACCGGGGCCAATCTGCTGTTTGGCCCTTTTCCAAAATTGTGTCAGCAGTGTCGCTACCATTTTGAAAAATGGAAGCAGTGCTGCGCATGTGGGGCAACCATTCTGCACATGTGCAAACTGGCTAACCTTTCCCAAAATGGTGGCGATGCTGCCAGCACCATTTTGGAAAAGGGCTGCACATGCACAGAACAGCCCAGGTGGCCATCTTGCACATGTACAGTTCTTTTTTTGTTTGTTTGCTTGGTTGTCTTACAAGATATCTTGTGAGATTTCTGTAAGAGCTCGGTCCGTGGCACGAAATCTCACAAAATTCTCATGAGGAAGAAAACCAAAATAGACTCTTGATTCAGTCCTACTTTTCCCTCCTGCTGACCACTTTGCAAATTAATAGAGTTGGGTGCGTAAGATCTGTGATCAGGATAGGGGATAGAAGGAGAGGGTCCAGGTCATTTGTGTGCCATAAATTCATGCCCCTATCATTGAGCCCATGCCCTCATCTCTGCACGTTTCTCCTGAGTTCTCTTTTAGTGCTTGTAGGTAGACTGAATCCATGGACCAGAGCTAGGTATTGGAAAGGGGCCAAATAAAGAACAACTGTGGGCAGAGATTGGCTGCTAAGTTGGAGATTTTACAACCCTGCTTTACATGATATGCCTCTCATCGGGTGCCCAGTGCCTGAAAAAGTTGAGTGGGAAAGTCCCTAGCTCAGGTCAGTAGTGCACATGCAGGGGAGGAGTAGGGAAAAGCAAGCAGCCACCAGAATGAAGGAGCAGCACCCTGGCAGTGAGGTGAATCAGCCTGAGGGGTTTGGTAGCCTGTCGGGGCGCATTTGGTTATCAGTTGTTGCCAAATGCAACTATAATGAGTCAGACACCCCAGATTCAATGGGTTGCCCAGCTTACCAGGTACCGAGGTTCAGATCTACTGTAAATGCCCCCTTAGAGACCTATAGGGATGTGTGCACAGAACGCGGTTTGGATGTTCGGTCGTTCGGCTATTCGGTTTGGGAACCGAATTTGGGTTTGGTTGTTCGGTCCAGGAACTGAGTTTGGATTTGGTCGTTCGGTTCGGTGGCATTAGGTATCGGTGGTGTTCTTATATTTTTATTTATTTATTTATTCATTCAAATTTGTAATCTAATATTTTTTTTATATATATATATATATATATATATATATATATAATACATACACACACTAACTCTAACTGCTATTAACTATTCTAAAACCTATGGAACTAAATGGAATATTATCTAATATCTACAAAGGCCTAGTCCTACAAACACGCTATAAAATATTAAAACTGAGTCACTACACACTATCTCTATCTATCTCTATAACTAAGCTAACTCCTACATCTCTCTCTCTCTCTCTCTCTCTCTCTCTCTCTCTCTCACACACACTCTCACACACACACACACACACACAGAGGGATTGGGGGGGGCACAGTCAGCTTACACCAAACAACACAGGGAGGGCTGCAAAACTGAAATGAAACCTAAATCAATATAACCCTACTCTAAATCCAAAAACAGGGGAAGGGAATCAGGGATGGAATATATAAAGGGAGGAAGAACACGGATGCGTAAAAAATAACACCTAAATCTATCTAATTTAATCTAAATAAATGATACTAGGGAGGTAAATGTGTGGAATGGGTGAAATAGGAGGATGGCAATTGATTAGGAACACAAACTGCTAGGAGAGGAAGACTTCTGAAAACGCCTGCTGTCAGGAACAGTGGCTACTAGCTCAGAAGGAGTTGGAAGGGGGGAGAGCAATTACTTTTGTTACTTGCTGAGCCTGCCTTACCACAAGCCCCATTGTCTCTGTGCAGCCTAGCCCCATGTCCCCCATTTCCAATTGCAGATTGCGAAGCCAGGAGTCTGAGGAGAAAAGGGATGGTTATTGGGCAGGCTGGCTGCTACTACAAGCCTCTCCACCCCCGGTGGCAGGAAGTCTGCTCCTCAGTTGCTTCCCCCTCCCTGGGCCTTCCAGTCACGTTTTTCCCACCTGAACTCATCTGAACTCACCCGAATACGGCCGAACCGTTTGATTGTTCAGAGTTCGAATCGAGTTCAGTTTGTTCGGTTCGGTCGTCCAAACGGACCGAGTTTGATCCGAACTCCGAACTGCATCGCATATCCCTAGAGACCTATTACTCAAAACTTAAGTGTCCTTCAGAGCTGTGAGAATTCTTGAAATAAAGAAGGTGTGAAGACATTTTTGTGTGAGTAGCTGCCAAGATCTTCTGTTATCAGGTCAGTTAGCAAATTCATATTTTTCCCTACATGTCTTGCCAGCAGTAGCTCTGAAATGCTTCAGGAGTGCAGGTAACTAGAAAATGCAAACACCAAGATGACCGTAGGATGTGTAATTGGATAAGCTGTTCCTCCAAACATAGCTTTGACAGACGATGTAAATTCATTACTTGAAGTTGCTCCCAGGAATTGAGAAGAAAACATTGGTCTTTGGCACATTCCTCTACATACAATTTGGGAACCCAAGTGGTGGTATTAAGGATATACTTTTATCCCTGTTCTAGTTCCTAGGGACTGCCCAGTCTCAAATTTCAGGCCCATAAAGTAGGTTTGAATACATTTTGGCCTTTGAGATTTTGGCGAGATTAAATTATTCCCATTTACCCTGATAAAATGCAAAATAGGTTGCATGGAACTTACGGCTTTATTATTTGCCAGTTACATGACTTTATTGTAACTTTATTCAGTTTGTCTCAAAGGATATTAGAGGGGAAAAACTTAACTCAATCAGGTAGTAAATTACTGGGCAGTGTGACTTCTGAAAAGTAGCTAGATTTGTAGTAGATGACAGACTTAGGGTGCAGCCACATGAGATGTGCCTATGCCTTGGTTCGCCTTACCCCACTCCAGGCAGCCTTACCACATGTTGCAGTGCACCATGTGACTAGTGGCTATCAGATGTTTTCCCGCTGCATGGCGGATAGAGGTGTGCACCAGGGGCCCATGTCGTTTTTGTTTTTCGTTTTCTTTATTGAAATACGTCATTTTCATTTTCGTAAATATCAAACTATCGTTTTTGTTTTTGCTTTCGTTCTCGTTTTCCATTGGTTTCAATGTAAAACATATTTTTGGCTGTATCATTTTTGTTTTTTTCTATATGTGGCTGAATCTTGGAGTGCTTATGACTCCAGTGGACGGCATTATGTGTACCAAATTCCAAAAGGATTGAATAAAGGAATCTAATTTTAGAAGCCAGTTGAATTATTTTATTTTGCACAAATCTTTATATACATTCTCAGGTGTAACTACTATGCCACACATTTAATGTAGATGAAACTGACAAGTTAATACCCCTTCCAATATTTACTATCTATGCCAACTTTTAGAAGGATTGGATAAAGGGTCCTGGTGGTATAAGAAATTAACTTATAAATGTACGTCTGACTTTAACATCTTTACAGTCCAAGCAACGTACATGAAATTTGTCATGGCTATATATCACACTTTCCCAATCATCTCTACCAAATATCAGAAATATGTAATAAAGGGTCCCACTTTTATATGCCTGCACAGCATATGCAGAGAAGGAGCCTATGCAGGGATTCTCTTACGTGTCACAGTGATATAAGATTGGTTTGTGATGCCAATTGGCTAGTAGAAATGTCAACCAAATATCTTCATTCTGTGCTGTGACCATCCCAACTTCTCTTCCCCCACTTGTTACTGGGAAGTCAGAAGCATCTGTTTAGACTAGAGCCAATAGAGATTCTCTTATGTCCTCTGTCACAGTGCTTCAGGATATGATTGTGATGATAATTGGCCAGTCTGAATGTGTAAACTATGTCTCCTGATTTCTGGGATGCTCTCCCCAAAGTCCCAGTTATGACCCTTCTATGCCCGCCTCAGGGCTGCCCCCTATGCCGGCCTCGAAGCCACTACCAAATGATCCTGTAAAGCTAGAAGCATGCAATAATGTGTTTGGTAAGTGAATGTGTCTGTCAGTCTTTTGGGTTGCTCCACATCCTCCCTCCTACAGTCTCTCTCCCCCTGCCATGCAGGGTACCTGCCTCTGACTGACACTGAACATGCTGCTATTTATCTAAATAATGGTCTTCACAGGAACAACATCAATTGCTTATAAATTGGGTCCCTTTATCAAATCGTCCTGTAGTTTGGCAGAGATGACAGGGAAGGTATATGATACATTCCTGCGAAATAGCTTGTAAACAGGATGGAATATAAATATGTTACAGCTGGAAATGTATTTTCAAGGTAATGTCTTATACCATCAGTACCCTTTATTCAATCTTTCTGAAAATATGGCAGGATTATCAAGCTTGTGAAGGGACATACTATTTACAGGTTTCATGCAAATTGGATGTAAGATAAAGAAGTGGTAGCTGTGAATGTGTATGAAGCTTTCCTTAAAATCACAACATTAAATTGCTTCTTAAACCGGTTTCCTTTATCCAATTGTTTCATAATGTGGTACACTTATTGCTCTCCATTGGTGGTACGCGCTCCCCGAGTTTCATCAGAATTGAATAAGAAACAAAAAAGTTATAGCTAGAAATATGTTTTTCAGTTTTTTCCCATTATTTCAAAAACAAAATGTTGTTTTCTTTGCTATTTTTATTATTATTTGTCATTTTCGTTATTGCAGTAGCGATAATGAAAATGATAATTTTCATTATTGCTTCTATAATAACATAAACGACATGCACACCCCTAATGGTGGATGGGCAGATGGCTGCTACACACTATGTCCTCAGAAAAATGCAGAGGGTGCAGTGCATAACAGCCTTGACTAAAATGTGGTAAGACTACCCATGGTGCGGTTGGTATATGCTACGCCACATGGTTTTTCTCAAGTCCTGAGTGGCCACGTCATGGCTGGGGGCAGGATAGTGGTTGGGGGGGGGGGGGGGGGGTTGAGGTGGGGCCAGGCCATGTGCCCGCTCATGGGGCTTGCGTGTTGGCCCACTCCACGACATGGCGGGAATTCTGAAAGCAACTTGCCCACCTGGCTTCTCTGTGGGTGGTGTGACCATCTGCTCTGTTCCCTGTTCTGGGTGTGCAGTGTTACAACTGTGCTTGCCTGCCACAAGGCTGCACTGTAATCAGGCCTTCTGCAGCTCATATGGTTTCACCCTTATAATGAGAGTCAAGAGTGTGATGCAACAGCCAAAAAAGGCAAGCATTGTTTTGGGTTGCATCAACAGAAGTATTATCGGTAAGACATGGGAAGTGACTGTTCCTCTACACAGCTCTGGGCAGGCCTTCTCTTTTTAAAAATAAATAAATCTATGAATTTTAAACTGAATCACAACTCTGATAAGCCTCTTGTAGTTCGGTATGGATTAATCCATAACTGCTTGTTAGGAGCTACAAAATGTCAAAACCTACAAAAGGGTGTTCAGTTGTTCTTTCTGCTGATAGGACTCAAGGTAATGAAACAAGTCTGTTCTTCTGCAAAGAGATCATGATTTTCTGCCGCTATCTCTAATCTTCTCAGAAGATATCTGGTATAAATTGTGTAAATCACATCTAATAAGCTAATTGAGTTATGGTTTCTTTATTCCCTTCATAAGAGGTATGGCGTAATAACCCTTCTTGTTTATAGTTCTAAAAATCTTTGCCAAAGCAGTTCACCAATCAATATCCTCATTAGGGATGTGCGAATGCCATTCGGAGTTCGGACCGAACTTGGTCCGTTCAGACGACCGAACTGAATGGCTGAACCGAACCCGAACCGACCGAACCAAACTCGATCCAAACTCAAAAATGACCGAACAGTTCGGTATTGTTCGGATGAGTTTGGTCGGCAAAAACGTGACCGGGGGGAGGCAGCTGAGGAGCAGACTTTTTCACACCAGGATTGGAGAGGCTTGGAGTAGCAGCCAGCCTGCCCAATCACCATCTCTTTTTTCCTCAGACCACTGGCTTCGCAGTCTGCGATGGGACATGGGGCTAGGCTGCACAGAGCCAATGGGGCTTGTGGTAAGGCGGGCGCAGCAAGTAACAAACGTCATTACCTCCCCCCCTTCCAACACCTTCTGAGCTAGCCACTGTTCCTGCAGCAGGCGTTTTCAGAAGTCTCCCTCTCCCAGCAGTTTGTGTTCCTTCCTATTCCTATTCCTATTCCTATACCTATTCCTATTCCTATTCCTATTCCTATTCCTATTCCTAATCCATTGCCATCCTCCTCCTATTTCACCCATCCCACACATTTACCTCCCTAGTTTCATTTATTTAGATTTGATTTGAGAGATTTAGGTGTTATTTTTATTTTTTAACCCTCCCTGTGTTCTTTCTCCTGACCGTCCATTGAATCCTCCCCTCCTCCTCCCTCCCTGACCCCTGGGGTTAGGGGTAGGGTGGGTGGGTGGGTGAGTTCTTTGTTCTCCTGCATATGGGATTTTAAACTTTTAAATTGCTTTTATTGTTTTATTGTTTTAATTTGCTGTTTGCCGCCCCGAGCTGCCCTGTGGGCAGGAGGGACAAGATAGAAATCTTTTATAAATAAATAAATAAAATAAATAAATTCGCTTCCCCTGTTTTTGGATTTATTTAGAGTAAGATTAGATTGATTTAGGTTTCATTTCAGTTTTGTATCTCTCCCTGTGTTGTTTGATGTGACATGTCTGTGTTTCCCTCCCAATCCCTGTGTAATATTGTATACATAGACAGATAGATATTAGATAGTTACTATAGATAGATACATAGTTGTAGGAGTTAGCTTAGTTATAGAGATAGATAGAGATAGTGTTAGTGTGTAGTAGTTATTCAGTTTTAATATTTTAGAGTGTGTTTGTAGGACTAGGCCTTTGTAGATAAAATAGTCCATATATATATATATATATATATATATATATATATATATATATATAATATTAGATAAAAATGTGAATAAATAAATAAATAAATATATATATATATATATATATATAAAATTTACAAGTGCATTCCTTTGGTTGGAAGACATGGAGAAGGGAAACAGGAGAGTCCAGTCAACTTCCTGTAAGGCGGGCAATGGAGCACCTGGCAGAGGTGGTAGGGGCCACGCCAGCGGAGTGGCAGCAGGTAGCAGCCAGAGCCCATCACCATGCCCCAAACTCCACAGGCCTGATTTTGTCTCCGAGGCTCCCAGCAGTGGCACTAGCCAGGGAGTGGTTCGGCAGCACCTCCTGCCATCGTCTTCCACTGCCACACAGGGCACTCGAAGGCCTGCAGTCCAAGAGGCTGCAGGAGTAGGTGCAGGTGCTTCAGGGGCAGGGTCCAGAGTTCACCATGGCCCAGCATCATCCCCTATTGTTGAGGTGATCCTTAGTAGTCCGGAGCTGGTGGATCCGACCCTGGCTGCTAGAGGCAGGGCCCGATCCCTGGGCAATGGCAGCAGGGGAAGGAGCAGCAGCACCTGCTATAGGGGGAACAGGGAGAGTGGCAGCAGCATGGTGGGCAGTCCAACAGCCTCAGGGTCTCAGTAATCCCCTTTGCAGGACATCACTGTGATTGGGGACAGTGAGGCATACACTAGTCCTGCAGAGGAGATGTCTGGAGCTGAGGTGATGACTCTCCCTCTGAGAGCTGTGTCGCCACCATGTTCTGCCCCTCCCAGCAGCGCTGTCAGCGGTACATCACCCGGTGTGGGCCAGAAGGCAGGAGCTGGTGTGGGCCAGAAGGCACCACCGCAGATGTTCCAGGCTGGGCCTCTTCCTCCTCCACCTTCACCTTCCTCATCTTTATTTTTATTTTTTTGCTCCCTCCATTTCACCACCTCAATAAAAAAAACCACACAGCCACAACACACACGCACACACAGGCTCACAACCACTTATTCTCACTTTTCACACAACCCAGACAGACACCACAAGAACACACACAATCGAAATACCGTTTCCGTTTTTTGGCATGATCACGGGACCAAACGATATCAATACCGATAACAAAAATAAAATCTTTAAAATTGGTATCTGTATCGATATTGACAGTAACAAAAATGACATTGCATAGCCTTTGGCAGCCTATCTGAGTGCCCTGCCAATGTTCCAGCCTGCCTTCACTGTTGCCTCTCATGTCACGCTGCCTGTCTGCCCACCCAGGTTTCAAAGCTCAAAGCCTGCTTCCGGCAGCATGGCATGTGCAGAAGGCAGGCAGACTGTCTGCCTGTCCTGTGGGGAAATCTCAAAGTCTGCCTCAGTCTGCCTTCTGCTCATGCCACGCTGCCTGTCTGCCCGCCCTGTTGGCAAAACTCGAACCCTGCCCCAGCCTGCCTGCCTCTCATACCAAGGCTGTCTGCCTGCCCTGGCAACCGTGACTGATGTGGTCCACTGGCCTGGTAATCCCGCTGCTGCTGTCTGCTGGTCCATGGGTGCTCTGCCCTGGCAAATCTAAATGTGCCCAAGCAATCCTGCTGCTGTCATCTGCTGCTGTATGGAAGCTCTTCCCTGGCAAATCCTACCATCCTGGCTCCATGGGTGCTGCGCCCTGGCAAATCCTGCTGCATTGTGCCCTGGCAATCCAGTGTCTGCCGCTGCTGCCAATGCCACCTCTGCTGTGCCACCACGGATTCTGCTACTGGGCAATCCAATGCTGCTGCCAATGCCGCCTCTGCTGTGCCACGGGTTCTGAGACCGGTCAGTCCAGTGTCTGCTACTGAGTGTCTACGTGATTCACCACCGGGCAAGACTTGAACAACTGGCAGTAGTGCTTCTTGGGTTCTGTTGAGTACGAGCCAAGCCTGCAATGCCCGGCCAAGTGGGGGTGCTGCCAGCCACCAAGCCCTGGTCGGGCCTCTGCCGCCACTCCACCCATGCCAGCCAGCCTGCAAGCTCCTCTTGGCTATTTCCTCACCTGCCTCAGTGATGATGCTGGATACCTCCTCTAAGTCCAAATAGCTGTCTGGGTCCAACAGGAGCAGAGCCGGCTGTCCCTGGGCCATGCTGTAAGCGAATAAGGACCCTCCACATGCGAGCTGTCATTCCAGTTCATCCAGAAGCTGCCACTCCACCCCAGGACCCACAGTCAGGGTGTTGGGGCCTACGTTCCAGGCAGGGAAGGCTGTCCATCCACATCATCCAGGCCCAGCCACTCTAGTCCCAGGACCCACTGTCAGGGTTCTGGGGCCGTCATTCCGTTCATGGGGAGCTGTCATTCCACTGAATCACAGCCAGCCACTCCAGCCCCAGGTCCCACCCTCAGGGTTCTGGGGCCTACGTTCCTGGCAGGGAAAAGGCCCAGCCAGGGCTTGGTGGCTGGCATGGCACCCATATGGGGCCGGGCATTGCAGACTGGCATCCTACTCGCCAGATCTCAACCAGTTGTTCTGCAAATTGGTCATGTAGCCTTGCCCGGTGGTGATTCACATGGCCAGCCAGCCAGCCACTACCTGTTGTGATGGCAACTAGAAATGGAGAACACAGCTAGCATAGAGCGAGTAGAACTGGAGGCCTGCCAGCCTGCAATGCCCAGGCAACCCGGGGTGCCAAACCTTCCCGGTCTCTGCTGCTGCTGCTGCTCAGTCTCTGACGGCCTGTCATGCCACCATGGGCACCCCTGGGGGTCCCTGGAGCACCCCAAGCCTTGCGGCGGGTCCGAACTCTGCCGAACGTTCAGTAGGACTGAACTCAGCTGACCCGAACATCCGGACCCCATTCTGTTTGCACATCCCTAATCCTTATAGTCTTCTGAATAAATTAAAACCCCTTTTCTGTGAATTGCAGGATTTCCCCCCTATGCTTTGTTGCTACATTGTTAATTATCCAGAATGACTGCATACATCTTCTAGAAAACATAACCAATCTTGACAAAGAGTATAACCTATCTAGTGTGTTTGGGGAACTTGTGTCTTTGTAGATGAGATAAACTTGCCACTATTAGTGCAAGAATGATTTAACAATTAGAGGATCATCAGGGTGTTTTTCTTCAATAACTTTGCTCTAGTAAGAAATCCAAGTGAAGGGGCCTGATATTTGCTGCAAATGCTTTTGGAATTGTTGTTGGCACCAGGTGTGGCATAACGGAGCCCACTGGGTTTCACCCCAACCTCCCGGCACCCGTTATCCACTTATTATCTGGTCTCTTCCCGCTGCCGCCACCCAGAGTATTTACTTAAATCTCCAGTCTCATCCCTCTGGGGAGAATGAGACCTCTTCTGCTTCTTTAAACAGCCAGGCTCGCAAGCCAGTATAAAACAGTTCACAATTTCTGCCGCCTGAGCGTACAGGGGCGTATTTGCTCTCTCTCTCTCTCTCTCTCTTTCTCTCTCTCTCTCTCTCTCTCTCTCTCTCTCTCT
>QEPC01003622.1:94116-128156 GCA_003113815.1 Sphenodon punctatus | reverse complement strand
TAGCATCTAGCCTAAACTGGTCCCTCAGATGTAACATTCAATTACTCACAGCTTCAGGTGTGCCTTTGCCTTGCAGCAAAGGGGTTCAGTCCTTAGGTTCAGTTTAGTCCAAACAGGCCAGGAGCCATTCCCTTAGCTCCATAGCACAAGGTCAGTGTCCAGAGCAAACAGAAGACAAGATGGAAGACTCCCTTGAGAGGTGTGGCTTTTCTTTTTAAAAGCCCCCTACCCCTCAATCATGATTGGTCCTTGGGAGGTTACCTGGCTGTACCTAGTCAATCAGAGAATGACCCCTCCAGCCATGCTGGCTGTAGGCCCCTTCCCCTGGGATTGCGAAATCCTGCCATGTGGCCAGTTGCAAAATCAGGCCTAGTCAACCTGGAAGCCAGAGTGTTAGTGAAGGTCACCTGGAAAGGGCAGGGTTGCTCCTGGCAGCTTCTGCCACACCAGGCACCATGAATAAACACACTAATGGTGATGGGACTCGGTGAGTAAAGCCTGTTTTTTTTAAGGAAGTTTGGTGCAGCAAGGCACTGAGGCATCAAAAACTCATGGGTAGAGGTGAAACAAGTAGCATATTTTGTATTTGGAGATATTATTTGCATATTTGGGTAGTCATCCAAATAACATTCTCCTCCATAATGGATATTTGGCTACTTATTTGTTTGGTTAATGTTGTTTTAGCTAATTGGTTATTTGCTTTTTCGTTTTGCTTGTCCAGTTACTTTATGTGTTTTGGTGCTATTTATTTTCGTCGCACCCCAAAAAGGAAACAGTACACCATTGCTTGGATTTAACATGGCCGCACCCTTTATTAATACAATTACAATCAATCAAATAGGTGAGGGTGTGACATCGCCTATTGTGATCCAGGTTCGGTATCAACCATAACATCAAAACATCCTTTAAACAGCCAAGGCAGTCTCGATAGACCCTCGATAACCTCCTCACAAACATAAGGTACCCCCTTTGTCTAGCACTGGGCATGCGGCCAAAGGGGCTGTAGTCCTTCTGAACTCAAGTAAGGCATAGGGTGCCCACCAGTGGGGGGCCATACTATGCCCTACCACCATGCCAGGTCACCCTTACCCAGGAGAAGCAACGCCTCGCCTGCCATACCCTGAAATGCATTAAGCGTGACTCCTCCATCTGTTAAGGAGATGACTCCTATGAAAACTTATTCTAATTCAAAACTGATACTGGACCCCTACCACCAGGAGCTGCACAAAAAACACAGCGCAGGTCTGGACACCATCCTTCCTAAATAATTCTCATTTCTTATGTGAGATTGTACTATGCCTAATTGCGTCCCCTCCAATTCCCATCAACCACTCCCGAATTTCCCTGTTGACTGTTTTTCTGGTTGTATCTATCTTCCTGGGTGGTACCCCTTCCCCCCAACTAACCCTCTCCACTAATTCTGTCCAAATCAACTTAGCCCTTTTTAATATTCCCTTCACTAGCCATAGATCCTGTTTAATGCCCCTAATTAGTTGTACCCCTTTGAGCCCAGGCAGGTCATTTTCCCCCAGGTGAATCACCAATATATCCAGCCTGCCATGTCCAGCCTGCGATGCAATGCTCGGGATGAGCTGGTGCCATCGCATCCTGCTCTGCCCCAGCCATACCAACACTGCTCTTTCTGACAATCCCAACTGGGATCCCAAGCCACTGTTCCTTGCCGCCTTAGCAGTCCAATGCACCAAGCTGTGCCCCATGATCCATATTATCTTCCTTTTTCCCAGGGCAGCATCTGTTAAGGAAAACACAAATTAGATTATTGTGTACCAACGGTTGGATCCTCCCGCACATGTGTGCGGTAAGGCCTCGACCGCCAACGCCCGATTGCTTGTATGTCCTTGCTGATCATGCCCATCTGGGCTGCGAAGGTGGCTGCCCCCGTTCTAAATGAATGCAACCCGTACTCCTTATATGGACAGCGAAGCCGAGCCAATGCTGCCCGCAGGACTGCAACAAATTGGTACCTGGTAACTGATGCACCATTTTTGTAGCAAAAGAATGGGCCTGCTACTCTCGGACGCATTTTTTCATACTCCTGCACCTCCAGGACTGGGTATAACCCAGCGTCCCCCGCCCTGGCTAACTTGACAATGCACCTGTAACCCCGCTGGTCAGTTTTTGATTTTCTTAAATGTATGATTAAGTCACGCTCTCTTGGTGTAACGTCCTGTACTGCCACCACCCTGGCCAACTTATCCCTAGCTGATTCAACCACCAGCACGCTAACCCTAAACGCACCGAAAAATGCAACCTTGAACTGTGCAGCAAACGTGCTCACTTTAAACTTGTCATAACATACCAACTCTAAGGCGTTAATGAGTCGACCTAGCAAGGGGTGTGTGATGGGTAGGCTCGAATCCTTGGTGGCTGGCTCTTCGCGAGATCATGCCTTGATTAGCTTGCGGGAAAAGAAACCCCCATCTGGTGGTGGGTGGCCTGCCAGCTGGCTCATGAAACGTAATGCTGCAAGCTTTCCTGCAATTGTTCTTGCTGCCAATGCATCCCTTCGTAGGGCCATGGCGAACTGTAAAACCTGTGCTTTGGGGATAGGAAAGCCCAGACTCCATTCGTGCTGCACCCGGAAGTGTTGAAATGCCTGAAAGGCGCCGGCATATGCTGATCTGGTGTGGGGTGCTAGCGAGCCCTGCACAGTCTCGTAGAGCTCTAATATCCAAGGCTCCACAGGCATTGTGGGATGGACTCCGGGATCTGGTTGGCATGTGGTGCTAGCACGTGGAAACGCTCCATCTGGAACCGAGAAAGAACATCAGCAATCTCATTCTTGATTCCCGGTACGTGCTTGGCGTGGAATATAATATTGTGCTGGAGGCAAATAAGGACCATGGCCCTCACCAAAGTCATTATCCACCACGAGCATGACAATAGTGTGTTGATTACATGCACCACTGCTTGGTTGTCACCCCCAAACAATACCCCTCTATTCGTTAGTTGCTCGGGCCACAAGTGCACTGCTACAACGATAGAGAATAATTTGAGGAATGTAAGGTCCCTTGTTATACCTTCCGCCTGCCACTCTTGCGTCCACTTGGCTGCGCACCACCTACCTCGAAAATACAGCCCAAACTCATGGGCGCCGGCTGCATCCGAATGCACCTCTAGCTCCGCTATCAAGAGGAGTTGCTCCCTCCAGACACTAACCCCATTGTACTCCTGCAAAAATCGTATCCAAACCCCCAAATCCAGTTTCATGCCCTGTGTGACCCTGAGGTGGTAATGTGGACGGGGGTTCCCCGCCAGTTTTCTATACCATCGGGACATGAATGCCCTGCCCAGAGCTATCACCCTGCACGCAAAGTTTAAATTACCCACCAACGACTGCAGCTGCCTAACTGTGATCTTAGCTGCTCCCCTACACTCCTCCCCGAGCTGCATTGCAGGAGGGGGCGGGATACAAATCTATAAAATAAATAAATAAAATATATAAACTTGATAATCAGTGCCTTAAGTTTGGCCAATGGCAGCCGAGACACCCCAGCCACCATGTCCAACTCAATACCCAGGTATGTGAGAGTCGTGCTTGGCCCCTTGGTCTTTTTGGCTGCTAAAGGAATGCCTAGGTGCCCGGCCACACTTTGAAAGACTCTCACCACATTAGCGCATTGCCTCGTACCTGCTCGCCCAATGAAGAGGAAGTCATCGAGATATTTTGTGATGCCTCCCCCTTCCGCCGTGTTACGTACAACCCATTCCACCAAGGAGCTGAAATGCTTGAACGGCGAGCAAGACATCAAGCATCCCATGGGTATGGCCTTGGTGTAGTAGAATCTTCCCTGGAAGCGGAAGTCTAGCAGTGGGAAGCTGTTTGGGTGCACTGGCAGAAGGCGAAATGCTGATTTAATATCACATTTCGCCAACAACGCCCCACTACCGAACTGCCTAACCAAGGCGACCGCCATGTCAAAGGTCACGTAGTGTACCAACACAAGGTCCCTAGGTATATCGTCATTGACCGAATGTCCCTGTGGGTAAGACAGATGGTGAATTAAACAAAACTGGCCGGGGGCCTTTGGCACTACACCCAGCGAGGAGAAAACCATGTCGGGCAATGGGGGGGCTACAAACGGACTGGCCACCCTGCCTTCAGCTACTTCCTTCCTGATCTTATCTGCTACAATCTCCTCTGTACCTAGGACTGACTTCAAGTTGGGCGCACGGCTGCACATCAGCCACCGGTATCCTAAATCCCTCTGTAAACCCCGTAATAATGCATTGAACCTCCTGCCGGTTCAGGTCCAGCGTCAGCAGGGCAGTCATCAGTCTCCCGACCTTAATTGGCATTGGGGCCTTTTCCAGTAGCCCCCGCGCTGCTGGTCCCCTGTCCACCCCCAGCCTTAGCTTTGTTCCCTGTTTTTGACCTGGTGCAAGCAGATGCTGCATTGAATCCCCCACAGGAGGAGCAGGTGTGCCGAAACCTGCACGCCGGCCGAGCACATTTCCCAAAACGGGCAAATTCCCAGCACTGTCCAGCGCTCCCTACGGCAGTTTGCCTCCCCCATGCCCTTGCTGGGTCATTTATCAGGGCCACCCCCCCCCCTTTTGCCAATCAGTGACCACTATCAGGCTTTGGTGCCCCGGCGGCATCACTCATGCAGTTCAACCAAAGGTCGTGTGCATGAGTGTCCCACCAAAGGCCTGGTGTGAAGGCTGAAGGCCTCGTCAAATCTTAACTAGGCCCTGGGGGCCCCAGTTTCGTAGGTCCTGCAAATGATTTCCTCGTATTTCCAGAGGACTGCTCCTTTTACGGGGAACATTTCCAGCAGCAACCCGTGGTAAATCGCATATGCTGCTGTCCAACTGGCCCAGTTCCAGTCAGCCCTGGGTCGCTTGTACTTCTCCTTTTCCTTCCTATCCTCTTCCTCACCTTGCTTCACTATCGGGTCACTAAATAGCAGGGCAAAAAGGTTCACATATTCCCCTCTCCAGATTTTTTTCTCTAGTGGCAGGCAACAAATGTTCCCCTATGGGTGCAGATAAGCTGGCATATGTGCCCCCAATCGGCGCAGGGAGCACACCCCCGTCGTTTCCTGACCTACTTGGCTCAGTATTCTGGGGGCCCAGACTTGCAATGAGTGCTGGGGGTGGGGTTGGCCACCTGCCGCCCTCCGCTGGTTGTGTGCATTCCAGCCTGCCCTTGCCCCAGCAGTGCCCCACCCCTGCTATAGTAGGGACACTCCCCTGGACCCAACCCCCATTCTGCCACAGGTACTGTGGCACCTTCTTGGCAGGAGGGGGTTTGAACACTGCCCCCTGCGTCGCCTGGGGGGGTCGTGGCTCTACCACTGTCCGATAAACCTCCCTGGTGTCCCATCCCTCCATAAGTCTACGGGTCCAGCGGTGGGCCAGGGGGAAGTGTCCCCCTGCTTCCCCAAAACCCTTGCCCGATCCCTTGTCATGTTGTCATCTGCCCTCTTTCAGTGTCCATACCTAGGTCAGCCACCCCGGGCTGGGTGGTTTGTGCACCCCCGCTATCCCTGTTTGCCAATGCGCACTTAAGCGCTTCGATCCTCTCAGGCAGGTTGGGGTCTTCCGCCTCCGCGGGCCATTGGTCATCACCCCACCTGGAATCACACTGTACTGCATAGTCATTGCAAGCCAGAATTTCCACCTGCCCCGCTTCTCTAGCCATCTGACCACCTGATCCCTGAGCTGGTCCAGGGAGAGGCCGGCTGGATTGACCTCTGCCTCCCCCGTGCTGCCTCCCTATGGGAGACATCTCCAGAAACCGTGCTGGGGGCACAATTTGCCTGCTTACGCCGCCTAGGGGGTGCAGCTATCACCTGCTTGGGGGGCCTCTCACCCAGCACCCTGTGGTCTTCTTCTTCCCCTGCCATGGTGTAAAATGCCCCAGCCAAGGCCTCCATCACTTACGGTGGGTGGGTGAGGGGTGCAAGTCCAGGATCCCTAACCCTCATCTGTCTGGTCTCTCTTCCCCACCCGCATGGCTGATTCCCCTCTCCTCCTGCCCCCTGGCCATCCGTGGGGGGATTCCCTCCTGGGGCTCCTTGCCCCCAATCCTTGGAGCAACGCCTCGCATGTAGCGAGGCGCTCTAGCACTGAGCCTGCCCCGGGTGCCGGGCCCTAGCAGCCCCTCCCCTCCCTGATTTCTCGTTGGCCCTCGGGGCCTGGCATTCGTAAGCCCGGCCTCCCCCCACTTCCCTACTCTCCTGTTCCGTCCCTCTGGTGGCTGGGCCTCACTCCCAGTCCGCGTTGTGCTCGCCGGTCGGGGGCCGCACTTCCGAGTGCTCTCCTCAGTCCTAGCATGCACTCGGGGGCGGGGGGGAGGGGGGAGCGTCGCAGTGCCTCTAGGCCCTACTGCTCTATTCCCTGCTCTTCACTAGAATGAGCAGGGAATGCGACGAGACACTGGTCATGACCATGTGACCAGCCCAACCCAATCAGCGGCCTTTCTTTTTCACGCTGCTGGCAAGGGTTGCTGCGGCAACCCTCGCCGGCAGCTTGCTGCAGCCAGCTCTCATGAGGCTGCATACTGCAGCCGTAGCCCCTTGCCAGGTCCTGTCCCCTTTTCTTCTAAGGGGGGGGACACGAACCCCCTCCCCCCCACCGGAAGGGCGGCAGAGGGCAAATCTAAACAGCTATGAAACAGAGCAACTGAATAAATGAAAATAAATAAATAAATCCAAAAACAGATCTCAAGGCAAAGGGGGACAAAAATCCTCTTCCTTGGTTGTGGTTCCAAATGACTGAATTAGAGAGATAGATAATGTATTTCACCAAATATTTGTTTCACCTCTACTTAGAGGAAAACCCTGGCTCTTTGATATTGTTAAGAATACACAAACACAAAGCGGACCACTTCTATGACTTCCTCTGTCCCATCCCTTTATCCATTAATAGGTGTACAGATTACAATCATTCAGCAGCAATGAACGCTTCTTAGCCATTAAAATATACCCATATTTCAGCTTGCAGGCAGGAAAATTAATGGGCTTAGTAGCATGTCTTGTGTGCAGTTCTGGTTGTCCTATCTCAAAAAATAAATAAATGTAGAACTAGAAAAGGTACAGAGAAGGGCAACAAAAATGATCAAGTGTATGGAACGGTTTTATGGTTAATAATCTGCATGGAATGTATTGCTGCATCCATTTATGACAGTCTTGAAGATTTTTATTCAATGTGGATTGTATGTTGGGACATTATTCTAACAGCTAAGTACTTGACTAATTCAAATCTTTCCTTGGGTCCTACAGAAACTTAAGTTGGTGATATCAATGCAGTTGGTTTTATTCCCTTCATTATGGATTTTTAGGATTTATCAGCTGAGATTAAGGATTTTTAGCTTGTTTTTTATTTCCTTGTTGTGTGTAGTCTGTATGTTGTTCGTTGTTTGTTATGTATGTTTGTCACAATTTTGATAAATAAATAACAAATACATTTTTAAAAAGGGTATGGCATGGCTTTCGTATGAAGAGAGGCTTGAGAGGTTGGGGCTCTTGAGCTTGGAGAGGAGATGACTGAGAGGGGATATGGCAGATGTTTATAAAATCATGAGTGGTGTGGAACATGCATATAGGGAGCAGTCAAAACTACCCACCCTTTAACCACCCTTGGTGGTTATTTATGCATGTTGCAGGGCTGTATCGGTGCCTTATGCGGCTGCAACATGCATAAAAGACCACCAAGGGTGGTTAAAGGGTGGTTAGTGTCATGTCTGTTTTCACCCTAAGAGTACTAGAACAAGGGGACACACTATGAAATTAACTGGCAGCAGATTTAAAACAAAGAGAAAGTATTTTTTTCACTCAGTGCACATTTAAATTGTGGAATTTACTGTCAGAGGAAGTAGTCAAGACTGGTAGTATAGCAAAGGGATTGGATAAGTTCTTGGAGGATAGGTCTATTAATGGCTATAAGTCAAGGAGGTTTGGGGGACGTAACCTCTTACTGTTGGGGCCTGGAACAACAGGGAATGGATTGCCCATTGCGACCGGTCAGCTACTTCTCCCAAGAAGAAGAGATTGGCTACAGTTAGAGATAGGATGCTGGGCTTGATGGACCATTGGTCTGGCACAGTACCACACTTTTTATGTTCTTACTTTCTTATGTCATTAAAATGGCATTATTTTCGACTATCTGGTCTTGAGTGCAAAAGCTGAAGCATTCTCACAAAGAATGCCTTTCTGTTTGTTCTGCTTCAAATTGGTCTGGAGTTCTGGCATTTTTTATTTTTTTTTGGTACAGGGATAGAGAGAATGTTCTGAAAAGAGCCAAACTGTTCATTTGCATTACGTTGTCCTGCGTTGTCCAAATAAGCAGACTCAAGTGAATCATTCTGGTTCTCCATATTGAAGTTAGACTATCACTATACATTTTTTTAAAAATTGATCATAAATTCATGAAAGAGAGAGATCAAATGAATCTTGGGTTCTTGAGTTCATGAGTGAATTAGCAGAGGAAAAGACAGAAGTGACCTAATGTATCAAATTTCAAGAGCTGCTCCTCATAGAGTGCCAGTTTTTAAGATTGATCTGCAGAGCCAGTGAGGAGAAATCTACAGCGCCAAAACCTGGCTTATGGATCAGAAACAGATGGCTTTAGCAAATGGAAACAATTCAAGGTTAATGGAGGTAATAAATGAGCTACAAGAAGGATGAGCAGAAAAGTTCATATTTGCATATACTTCATGTAGGCTGTATGATTCCTTAAAATAGCAGGTGGGGAGAAACGTATAAAGAGGAAAAGAAGCCCTAAATTTAGAATAATTTGTATGGACTCTGAGAAGTAGTAGCTAATTCAAATTCAGTGGAGAACAATGTAAGATAATGAGATGGGGGAACAAAATGCAGCATAGGGTTTAAAGACCTAAACTGAAGAGCAATGAAGACCTATGGGGTAGAGTGTGTATTATTTAATTATTTAATAATGAGCTAGATGCACAGTTTTGTATCAGCAGGGAAGAAGGACTAAAATAGTATTGAAAATTTGGATTTGAAGTAAAAAGAACTTCAGAAATTACTTGGTGGGGCAGTGGGGATGCCTTTCCTGCAGGAGAGAGTCAAAACAAACAACTGTCATGGGGAAGTTAGCCCCTTCCACTGGCACACCAAACACAGATAGTCACTTAAGCAATCGGCAACACATTCTTTCGATGTCCTCAGGGTTATTTTAAAGTCTGACTTTCAGCCTTCCCCAATAGTCAGCCCAATCCTCCAACTAGGGGTTTCTCCCAGTAAGCAGATACATACAAACAGTCATAAACAGAAACAAGGAAAGATTCCTCCTTGTGTTCCATGGCTTCTTTGGGGAGTCCTTGGCAGGTCCCAGGCTCTGCTTTCCCCCCAGCCGGCAAACTGCACTGACACTCCTTTCACTGATGGGCTTTCTCTGCAGCCCTGTCTCCACAGCTCTTGCTTGAGCTGCTTTTGCAGCCCCTTCAACAAGGGAGGTTGAAGGGGTGGGTGTGGGGGCCAGCCAGGCTTGCAGCTAGGGGTACTCAGTCAGGTTTTAGGTTGACTGACCCAACCTAGCTCTCTGAGCTCTCAGGCTTATATAACCAGCTGGGACTCTCCTTTCCAGCTGCGGCTTCTCCACCCTCATCACTCCTCCATTAGCTGGCTTCTTAAAGGGTCCGTACCTTACTGCAGCCTAGCTCTCTAGCCCACCCTTATGAGGCTAAAGAGCTCCTCTAACCCCCATGCTCAGCAGCTACAGGCTCCTGTGACCCTGTCACACTTGACTTCCTACATAATTTAGGGATAGGAAAAGCATCTGAAATAATGTAGTATTTAGGGTCTAATATGAAACTGACCTTTTAGAGAGACTATTTATTTATTTATTTATTTATTTATTTACAAGTTTTTATATCCTGCCCTATCCTGCCCAAGGAGCTCAGGGCGGCTCACAATCATAATAAACCATCCATAATAATAATGATACTAACATATCAAATTAAAAACAAAACCAATTGGAGCAAAAAACAATCCAACAACCCCCCCCCTCTTAACCCTCCACCCACCACTCTACCTCCCTCCCTCGCTGAAAGCCAGGTGGAACAACCAGGTTTTACATTGACATTGAAATCAAGGGAGGTCTGGGGCCACCTGGGTCTCTGCTGGAAGGGAGTTCCACATCTGTGGTGCGGCCACCAAGAAACACCCTCTCCATCGTAGCCCCCTGGGATACCTGGGAAACCTCATGGAGGGCACCCCCTGATGACCACAGAGGCTGATCCAGAACCCAGGGAGTCAGGCGGTCTTGCAGATAGGTGGGGCCCAGACCATATAGGGCTTTATAGGTGAACATCAACACCTTGAATCCGACCTGGAAGACTACAGACAGCCAGTGCACAGAACGGAGAACTGGTGTTATGTGCTCCCAGCGACCCGTCCCCGTAAGGAGATGGGACACCGTGTTCAGCACCAGCTGCAGCCTCCAAGCCATCACCATGGGTAGCCCTAAGTAGATCACATTACAATAGTCCAGTCTTGAGGTGATGAACACATGGATCATGGTAGCCAGGTCCGCATACGAAACGTACGACCCAAGCCAATGCACCGAATGTAATTGGCGAAATGTGCCCCTCACCATAGCATCCACCTGGATATCCAGGAGGATATCCAGATAGATGCTGGACTTACGGACCTGAGAGATGAGGGGGGGATGTACCCCATCAAAGATGAGGGCCTCCATTCCCTTGCCCCTACCCACCAGCATCACCTCCATTTTACCAGTGTACATGAAATTTGGCAAGGGCTGTATATCACACTTTTACAATCATCTCTGCCAAATATTGGAAAGATGTGATAAAGGGTCTCAATTTTATAAGCCTGCACAGCATATGCAGAGAAGGAGCCTATGCAGGGATTCTCTTACGTGACACTGACCACAGTGATCGATTTGTGATGCCAATTGACTAGCAGAAATGTCAACCAAATATCCACATTCTGTGCTGTGACCATACCAACATCTCTCCATCACTTGGTACTGGGAAGTGATAAACATCTGTTTAGGATAGAGCCAATAGAGATTCTCTTATGTCCTCTGTCACAGTGCTGCAGGATGTGACTGTGATGATAACTGGCCAGCCAGGATGTGTAAACTATGTCTCCTGATTGCTGGAATGCTATCCCCAAAGTCCCAGTTATGTCCCTTCTATGCCCGCCTGAGGGCCATCCCCTATGCCCGCCTCGAAGCCACTACTGATTGGTCCTGTAAAGCTAGAAGCATGCAGTAATTGGCCAGTGAATGTGTTTGTCAGTCTTTTGGGTTGCTCCACATCCTCCCTCCTACAGCCTCTCTCCCCCTGCCATGCCAGGTGCCTGCCTCTGACTGCCACTGCATGTGCTGCTATTTATCTGAATAATGTTCTTCAAGGGGATGACTTCAGTTGCTTATAGAATTGGGTTCCTTTATCAAATTGTCCCATAATTTGGCAGAGATGACAGGGAAGGTATGTGATAACTTCCTGCCAAATATCTTGTAAACAGGATGGAATATACAAATGTTACAGCTAGAAATGTATTTCCATGTTAATGTCATACCATTAGGACCCTTCATCCAATCGTTCTGAAAATTGGCAGGTATGGTAACTTTGTGGAGGGACATGATATTGATAGGTTTCATTCAAATTGGATGGAAGACAAAGAAGTTGTAGCCATGAATGTGTATGGTGCTTTTCTTAAAATCACATCATTCAATTGCTTCGAAAATCTGTTTCCTTTATCTAATCATTTCAGAAATTGGTACACATAATGCCCTTCATTAGGGGTACAAGCATCCCGAAGGTCATCACAATTGAATAAGGAAAAAAAAAGATATAGCCGGAAATACGTTTTCCCGGTTTTTCCCTTTATTTCAAAAATAAAATGTCATTTTCATTTGTATTTTGTTATTATTTGTTGTTTTTGTTATTGCAATAACGATAATGAAAATGACAATTATCATTTGGTTATCATTGTCATTTCCTAAAAAGGGAAGGTTAGAGACTGGCCAATAGCTGGTTGGGGAGTCAACGTCAAGCAATGGTTTTTTGAGCAGAGGCCACACCCCCGCCTCCTTGAGGCGGTCCGGCACTCTGCCCTCCCACAGGTAGGCATTGACCATCCCAGCCAGCAACGGCTGCAATGTCTCCTTGCTGGCCTTAACCAGCCAGGATGAGCATGGGTTCAGTTCACAAAAAGTGGGTCTTTTTGTGAACTGAAAGGCGGGTGACACTGTCTGAATCTGATCCCACAAAATAGGACCAGACTATAATCTTTGGTTCTCCTAATGCAATAGGTGCAGTGTCAAACTCACGTTGAATACGATCAATTTTATGCGCTAAGTACTCAACAAACATGTCACAGCAGGCGCTGGACGAATCCAGTTCCAGGCGGAGGGAGGAAACCCAGAAAAGCTGCTCTGGATGAGACTTTGCAGATGCTATGAGGGCAGCAAAGAACCCTTTCTTGGCTGCACACACAGCCACAGCATAGGCTCTTAAACTTTATGCTGCAATCTATCGGCTTTAGCCCATGAACAGTGCCGCCATCGCTCTAACTGCCTCCCCATCCGCTTTGGTAACTGCAGGTCCTCTGTAAACCATGGGGCTCTGATGTGACCGTGTGAGGGAAGCGGATGCCTAGGAGCCACCCGGTCAATAACCTCAGTCAGCGAGATGTTCCAAAATGTGATGAGGTCATTGAGTGGGTGGGTGTCGAGACCAAGGGGTAACTCCCCCAGGGCATTCTGGAACCTTTCCAGTTCCATAAGTATCCGGGGGGAAACCAACTGAACTGATTCCACACCTTTCCGGGGGCAGACGTGCACCAGGAGGCTGGCCCGTAGGAGGTAATGATCCATCCATGACAAGGGCACAGCCGACACCACCCCCACCAATGGATCCTCGCCTCATGACTGGTACAGACTATCAGGTCCAGGGTATGCCCATGGTTGTTATGGCAGCCATGAACTCACACTCTGCCCCACCAAGATTGGCATTGGAGTGAATATTGAGGTCTCCCAGGACCAAAGTCCTTGGAGACCGCAAGATCACCTCCGACACCAGCTCTGCCAGAGTGTGTAGGGAGTTATTTATTTATTTATTATTTTAAAAATCTTATCCTGCCCCCTCCTGCAAAAGGAAGCCTGGGGCAGCGTACAATATAAAAGCATAAAATATACACATAACTTAAAACAAATAACAATAAAACCTCTCACCAAACACCTGGTGGAACAGCCACATTCTACACTGACTCCTGAAAGAGGGAAGGCCCCGGGCAAAATGAATCTCTGACGGGAGGGAGTTCCACAACTGAGGTGCTATGACCGAGAATGCCCTCTCCAATGTGGCCTCCCACCAAACACGGGAGACATCCAAAAGGGCACCACTTGCCGACCACAGCAGCCATTTCAGAACCCGGGGGGTGAGGCAGTCCTGCAGTTAGGTGGGGCCCAGGCTTTAAAGGTTAACACCAATACCTTGAATTGGGCCTGGTAGGCAACAGGCAGCCAGTGCAGAGAACGGAGCACTGGTGTTATGCGCTCTTGGAGGGCCTGTACCCATCAGGAGATGTGCTGCCTCTAGGTGATGAAGGTGTGGATGATGGTGGCAAGGTTGCAGTCTGAGACATAAGGCCGTAACTGTCGCACCAGATGTAATTTGGCAAATGCACCCCTCGCCAGAGCTGCCATTTGGGCATCCAGGCGGAGCTGTGAATCAAGGAGCACCCCCAGACTACGAACTTGAGGAACCAAGACAGGGTGTACTCCATCAATGATTGGGGCCTCCACTCCCTCGGCCCTCCCCACCATCACCTCCGTCTTGTTGGGATTCAACTTCAGGCAGCTCACCGTCATCCAGTCCCCCCACAGCTGTCAGACATCGGGTAAGCAATGAGACTGTGGGGCCTGAGTCCTCTTAAAAACGAGAGGTAGAGCTAAGTGTCATCAGCATATTGATGACAACACACTCCAAACCCTCTCACGACCTCGCCCAGAGGCTGCATACACACGTTGAACAGGAGGAGGGGACAGTTTAGAACCCTGCGGGACCCCACACATAAGATCCTGGGGAGCAGATATCATCATCATCATCATCATTGTTTATTTATATCCCGCCTCTCTCCAAAGACTCGAGGCGGCTTACAACACAAAAATCCATCTGCTGGAGGTACTTTCCCATGCAGGGGTCCAGCACACAACACTTCTCAATACAATCCAGTCACCCAAGACCAGTCGGTGAGTCCTACCAGCCAGGAATGTGCAGAACCATTTGAGAACAATCCAACAGCTCATGGTCAATGATATCAAAAGCAGAAGACAGATCTAACAAGACCAGAAGGGTCAACTGCCTCTGGTCTAAAGCACAGCACAGGTCATCGACCAAGGTCACAAGTGCAGTCTCGGTGCCATATCCTGAACGAAAGCCAGACTGCAAGGGATCGAGGAAACCAACCCGGTCAAGATGCTCCCGGAGCTGCTGGGCCACCACCCGCTCGATAACCTTCCCTAAAAAGGAAAGGTTAGAGACAGACTGGTAGTTGGCAAGGACGTCAGCATTGAGTGATGGGTTTTTGAGCATGGGTCACACCACAGCCTCCTTAAGAGACCCTGGGACCCTGCCCTCCTTAAGGGAGGTGTTGACCACCTGTGCCAGCACCAACCCCAATGTCTCCCTGGTGGCCTTAACCAGCCAGGATGGGAAATTGATCCCACAAAACAGGACAAGCCGGGGCATTCATAGCATCTGGTTCCCCAACTGTATCAGCTGTGACAGCAAAGTCATGGTGAATGCAAGTGATTTTGTCCATGAAAAAATCAATAAACCTATCACATCGGGACTCGGAAACCTCCACTTACAGGTGGAGGGAGGTTGGACTGACCAACTCCTTCACCACCTGGAAGAGCTCCATTGAGTGAGATTTCATGGACACTGTGATGGCAGCAAAGAACTTCTTCTTTGCTGCCCGCACAGCCACCGCATAGACTTCCGGACTGGCTCTATGCTGCAATCTGTCATCTTCATAATGAGTACTATGCCACCATAACTCTAACCACCTCCCCTCGCGTTTTAACTGCTGTAGGTTCTCCATGAACCATGGGGATCTGCGGCTCTGATGTTTGGGAAGTGGACGCGTGAGAGCCGCCCAGTCAATGGCCTCAGATAGCCAGGTGTTCCAAAACCTAATGAGATCATCGAGTGGGCAGGCATCGAGATCAGAGGCTATTTCCCCCAGAGAATTTTGGAACCACTCCAGTTCCATAAGTCTCCAAGGGCGAACTAATTTAACTGGTTCCACACCTTTCCGGGGGTAGATGTGCGCCAGGAGCTGGGTCTCAGGTCTGAAGGAGATAATGATCCGACGATGACAAGTGCACTTTCAGCACATCCCCTGCTAATGAACCCCTGTCTCTAGGCCAGTGCAGAAAACCAAATCCAGAGTGTGACCGCCATCATGTGTCAGGCCATCTATCAATTAAGAAAAATGTATGTTTGCCATGGTGGCCATGAACTCATGCTCTGTTCCACCGAGACCAATGTCAGCATGGATGTTGAAGTCCCCCAGAACCAAAGTCTTTGGGGATCTCAAGACCACCTCTGCCACCAGTTCAGATAGGGCATGTAGGGAAGCAGCTGGACAGGTGGGTGTACAGTATACCAGCATCATTCCCAAACTGCCTCTGGCCAAATCAAACACCAGATAGAGGCACTCTACTCCATGTGAATTCTGCATCAGATACCACCGAACGGACCACTGTTCCTTTAAAATAATAGCTACACCTTTCCCCTCTGTCCCTTTAGCCATGTCTGGTTTTGAACGGAGTACCCACCTGGAACAAGATCAGCTAAGATAGGCCCTGACTCAGTGTCCAGTCAGGTCTCCTTAAGACACACTAGGTCAGCTGCCTGGTCCAGGATAACTCCTGAGCCATTTTTGATTTATTTACTACCGACCTTGCGTTCAACAGCACCAGAACAGGGCTGGGGGCCCTCTTTGTCTCAATCACCACACCTCCTGCTGGGGGACCCGAGAGTGGGACAGAGACCAAACACCTGACCCCCTCAATATTGAAATTTATCTTCCCCACCGACCATATCTCCCCAGCCTGTCATGGCCTGTATTGCGAACCCCTCCCCAAGCCCTCCCCCTCCCATGGACCTCCCCTTTTCCAGGGTGTCACGCCAGACTGGCGAGAGAGACCCCATCCCCCCACATCACTGGGGTATACAGTACCCCTGCCCCCGAGGGCCTCCATCCCAATCCTCCTCTGCCACCCGTGGAAATGGGGGATACACTGCCGGGGGGGCATCCTCCCTCACACCAAGGGGAAGTCCCCCCCCAACCCAGTCCCTTCTTGTAACTCGCACTCACTGGGGTCCAGGATACTCCCACTTCCATCCCAGTCTCCTCCGACCCCCTCCCTTTACCCCCAGAACCCGCAAATGTGCAAAGTATGCCCAGTACCTACCCCGCAGCTGACTCTCCCCCACCCCAGTCCCTCCTGGACCTGCTAAGGGCCTCGCTCAAGGGCCCTCATTGTATTACCAATACCTTTCCTTCCTCATACCTTACATTTTACCTTCTCCCTTTCCCTGCCCTTCTCCCTCCTGTACGTTATATATAGCTAGGTAGTATAGATTAGATATTATATAGGTATTTAGGCTAGTCTGTTTTATTTTATATATTAGGATTATAGGATAGGCATATTGTATAAATATTTGTGCACAGGAATCGATACCGATACCAAAAATAAAATCTTCGGTTGAAACGATATCGATAACGACAATGAAAACGATATTGTCGTTAACTATAATGAAAACTACATTTTAAAATAATGAAAATGAAAAACGAAAATAATGTGGGGGCCTGGTGCACACCTCTAATAGGGCATTTGGGAGAAATTGACAAATTTTGATTTAAAATTGAAGGTGAATCTGAAAACTCTTGGTTGTCATAACAGATAAAATGCTTCTCCTGATGATGCAATTATTCACATTTTCTAGATAAAAATAGGTTTAGAATAATATAGAAATCATTTTCCATGTGTAAAATGACTAAGGTTTTAGTCTAAGGTTTGAAAGATGGTAACATGTTCTAAGTTCCACTCTGCTTGAAACACAGAGAGTCTTACGTGTTTTCTTCAGGGCACAGTAAAAATGTCTGACACTACAATTTTAAATCTTTCCATGAGGAGTGACTTTATTGGTGCTATAGTGTCCTTAACTAGAGGATATGCCCATTACCATATCCTCAGCCCTATTCCTGATGCAGCATTGACTTGATACACCAGCAGATGTTCAGACAGTCTGAAGGCATGGATAATATTTCAAACAAGGGGGGAGAGATGCACGCCCAGAGCGTCCATACATGCAACACATAGGTATTCTATATGCAGCCCCCACACTGGCCTATTCCCTCCCCCCTATCTATACCCCCCAGCCCCCGCTGCCCTCTGTCTCCCTCCCCACTGATCACCCTGGCACTTCGCACTAAGGCCCCATGGCACCAGGCACGGTGATATCACAGCCACTGTGACATGGCTGGGCAGGGACCAGTAATGGCTGTATCATGCAATTAGGGGTTTGTAGACCCTAATATCTCTGGAACCGTTTGACGCACAAACATGATGTTGAGCATTTTGGCCTTGTATCCATCAGACCTTTAAAATGAGGTATCGCACATCTGCCTGGCTGGTGGTGTTCTAGTGAGGATACAGGGTCACAGACAGACACAACCTGAACATAAAGCTTTCCCTATTATGATTCGCGTAAGCAACGCCTAAAAATTTGTGCCATAGAGTATAAGTACCCAATGATTCTACACTATAAGACTCATGGTTACACTCTAAGCAGGCCAGAGAGTGCAGAAACATAAATGAAAATTTTGTACAGTCACTTACGCCTCTTTTGTTTTATCTTTTCCATTTTATGTTGGCCTTTGTAATAAAAGGGGGAAAATGCATATTTTACATAGCTATGCATATGATCGATATTCCTCATGCAAAGGAACTTTCTGTCATATGGCTGATTAATATGTAAAATATCCTGATTGAATAGAATTCATTTTGGGGGGGTGTTCTGTATTCAGTGAGAAAAATTAGAAAATAAGGTGAGATGAGTTTCTGTCGCAACATTAGTGCATTATGGCTAAGGTAAAAATCACTCTTGTATTTTTGTGGTTGGATAATGTTTTGCATGCACTCTGTTTTATGTATTACCTAGCTACAGCACCTTTTCAGTACAGAGATTGTTTGGATGGGTCATATCTGCTAAAATTGTGATATTCTGAGTATCGAGCCTTTTTTTTTTCTTTTCTTTTGAGGCAGTATGACTGGCTTTTAAAGTTTCCTAAGTACATTGGGTATTTCACAACTCTTGTTTGTAATTACCATCCAGCAAGAAAGTGGTGTTCTGTGTGCAGATTAACTAGCTGTACAGTGTATACCTGCGCTCTTGGAATATCTCAAGGTTATTAATCACCACTGTAAATTTGCCACATTGCAGAAATGCAAATTAGTTGAGTTGAATTAGTGTTTGTTGCTTGCTGTGGGATAACACACTTAGCTTCACAGCTGCTGGATACTACACACAGTGTCACTTCCTCTGTACTATTTAACCATAAGGGACACAGGATGAGGGGCATCATCTGGGTCGTAGGCGGACATGAGGATTGGGGCGCATAATCCGGGCTAGGATGGCAAGGCTACAGGGGAGTGAGTACATAGGACTCAGGCTGGGAACAAGGCATACAAGACAACAGGGGGCCAGGAACCAGGAGTGAAAAAAGTGAAGCCCCCTCTCCCCCCAAGCTTCCTGGTATTATCAGCACAAGCCTTATCTGCTGGCTGGCAGCCAACCAGCGGATGAGCCGGAGATGACAGGAAGGTTGTGACTAGGGACAAGGCAGGGAGGCTTCTTTGAGGGGGGAAGAAGAGGGACCTGAGGCAAAGCAAAGCAGTGACTGAGCAGGCCCAGCCACCACTCCAGAAACCCTGGGGGCTAGGGTTCGAGACCTGGGTCATGACATCAACTTTTAACATTTCCTAACCCGAGAGAGAGAGAGTGTGTGTGTGTGAGAGAGGGAGGGTGCTCTTTTCCTTATCTCTGGACTACATGTGTATATATTTATTTAGATATTGGCACCTTCGCACCAGTAGGTAATACCAACACTAGTTAAGTTGTTCATGCCGTGTGTTAATATGTAGTTGGTGTCATGTTTTTTTTTTTTATGCCATGCGTTTGGCACCTCCCCATTCAAGACAACTCTAAATCTAGGAACAACTGACAGGAAATGATATATGTGGGAAATCATAGAATAATAGGATTGGAAGGAACCTCAAGAGTCATTTAGTCAAACCTCCTGCTCCATGGCAGGGTACCTTCTGCCTGCAGCATCCCAGACAGATGCTTCTCTGGCTGCGTTTTGAAATCCAAAATAGAAGACAGATAAAAAGTACCTCCAGAGCAACTCACTTCCTTAGCATCTGGAGTCCGGGGCAAGGATATGTCTCCATTTCCTGTTTAGTCACACCAGCTTCAACAACCTTAGAGGACGGGGGAGGACTGTGACCTTCTAAACAGGTGCTTAGCTTTGGCCCCAACTCTGTTCTTCAAGCATTTACACTAGTAAATGGTTTACACTTCAACTGTTTACAGTTCTAAAGTAACTAACTAGGATCTGCTCCCTTTCCATCTTGCTATTGAAAGGTGACTGAATTAGATCTATGGTTGCCACGTTTCTCCATGGGGAATCCAGATTTTGACCCAAAATCTCCAGACTCTGGAGGAAGTCCCGATTTCATAAGTTCACCTCAGTGCACCTGTGGTAACCCAGAGAAATGGATGCTTCGGTGAGAGCAGTGCGTGGATATGTCAGTGGGTGGGCCACCTGGCTTTCCTACTCCCTTTCTGATGTGGCCCCACCATTACCGAGTGTTATAGGGTTATATAATAAAAAGTGGCATGACACCCCCTCCACTCCATCCCGTTTCGTATGGCCCTGCATCACATCATGATGATGCAACACTCCATAAGGAGCAGGGTTACATCAGGAAAGGGTGTGACCTCCTCTTTGCCCCACCTCCACCAATATGAGCCCATCTCCTCTGGGTGAAAGGCTGGAAGAGGTGGTAACCCTAAGTAGAGTCAACCCTTTCTAGCATTCTCTCCAGAAGGTGACTTCTGATTGGAAAGAAAAAGAAAATCTTTTGCATTATCTATATGCTGATGCATCAACCTTGCTACTGAGATAGTAAACAAAAAGGCAAAATGAGTTCATAATTCCTTGATGGAACAAAAGGCCAAATTTTGGTGAGGAAGTTTACTGCAATCTGAGCAGCTTTATTTGTGATCTAAAACATGGAGTCCAAAGAAGGCATACTCTTTAGAACAGTGAGACTTACACCTAAGGTACCAGGGCATACAATTAGCCCATGTCCTGTGACTCTTTGCAGCTGCTGATGACCAGCGTGGCACAGACTGTAGTTCCTAATGCTGATCAGTTGTTCGTGCTAAAAAGTTAGTAGCTACCACCAATGAGCTCTTAGCAGTAAAAACTGATCAGTGTTTGGAGCCACAATGGGTGCTTTTAGATGGACACGGAAGCTGCCTGCCCTTGGAGCTGCTCCTGGGGTGCACCCCCATATCTGCCCTCTTCCAGCCCTATCTGGGCCTGATTTAGATTTCCCCAGCGTGTGGTCTGCCTGTGCAGCACCCCATACCATAAAGTTACGGGTGATTGCCTGACGCTCTAGGCTGGTGCCTCAACTCTATCGTATTGTCTGGGGCAACAGCTGGCCGGGTGTGGAACTGCAGCATGGGTCTACCCATCAGACGGACAGTACATCCACTTTTGGGCAGTGCCCCGGGTTTGGCCGGCCTGCTCCACCAGTGGCACTCTGGAATGTTCTGGAGTGCTGCCGGTGGGGCAACTTTTAGTTGAGTGCTAAAAGTGGCAGGTGCTTTTAAACAGACCATCCAACTTAAAGCACCTAATGTGTCCCTGATAGAGCCTGATTAGACTCAACTGGTCTCTTTGAGCTTGCGTCAGAGTGGGTGCACTATCAACCCACAGTCCTTGGTAGGAAGTCCCACCTCCATGGAGCTCCATGACATCATCTTGAATCAGATTACAAATCTATCCAGTTTGGTCTCCTGCTGATACTTGAAATTTCAGAGGAAAATGCACCCGTCTGTCCTTAGTATCCATGCAGTAATACACCCCATTAATGGCTTGATGCCAGTTGATTTTAATGGTTCAGGATGAAGCCCTATTTGTGCAATGATCTATTTGTGTGAAGTTCCTTTTTTTTTTTTCAGTGCCACCACAGGAGATTAGTTTCTGTCCTAAAACACACTTTTTATTGATGTTAACTGTTAATATGCATAATTACACAAGCTGTTGTAAAAGAACACACCCTACTGTTAAATCCAACAACAGTGCTTTGGCATTGAACTGCGCAGGGTAAATTCAAATGTGTGGAGCAGAATGCTATGCTGTACAGGAAGCTGAAGTTTCCTTCATTTGCTCTAAAACTGCCAGGCATTAATTTCATAGGTGACCTTTTTTTCTGATATTCTCAGACAGAACTGATCACTTTTCACTGTATCTGTCCTAATTTTAAATAATTAAAATGAAATGAAATTTGAAATGAGAATGCATTGCTTCTCTGATATCAGAGGAATTCAGAGTTGGAGCTTTTTGATTCTTGTATAAGCCTTGCAGCTGCTGATGAAAAGGGTTTATATCCCATGTGGATGAGCAGATGGGGAAATATTTAGTCTTCAGTTGCTAATGCTGTTTTGAAGATCTCCTTGTAACTCTCTTCCTTTCCTTGCCAAATAATCCCAGTGATTTGCAGTCTCCTGAAAAGTACAATATTGCAATCGTCCTTTTGACCTTCCTCCTTTGATCTTTTAGTCTTGGCTACAGAGGGTCCTGGTAAGCCAAAAAAAATTGGGGACATCTATAAAAGTTCAACTTAACAGAAATTCAACACATGCAGAGGCTAAATAAGTGATTTATAACACTACCCTCCCACTATCTCCCCATTTATTTATCTTTAATAAATTATTTCTTGGCAGAGTGTAGTTAAAATAGTGTAGTATAGACCATCCAAGCTTTCAGTGCAGCAGTACTGTCTGAAGTGCTGCGTTTGTCTGTACTGCAAGCCTCATTCCAAGCTCCAAGTTTGCAATGTGATACCCAGAACTTCTGTGGGTGTCTCCATACTCGCAGTCTCCGTCAAGATGCAGAGGCTCCATCCACTAACCAATATAACGCCAAGTTACAGATAATGCCGAATGCAGAGGAATTGTCCACCAGCCAGAATGGTGTCTGGTTACAGTTAGTGTTGGACGCAGAGGCACCATCCACCAGCCAGAATGGCACTGCACCAAACTTAGTGCTGACACCATCCTGTGTGCTACTGCCTTGGTCAATAAGGAGCTATTGCTGGATCAATAGCAGAGGAGCAGGAAGCTCCTAGAACCACTGCTTCCTCAATATAATTGGAAGGCAGGCAACCAGTCCATTCTTGGCTTGTCAGTTGTGTGGATTGCCTGCTTTGGCTTGCCTCTGCTCCTGCCTCTTGCTCCAGCTCCTGAGTTCCTGCTTTAGCTTCTGCTCCCATGTCTTGTTCCTGCTTCAGCCGACAGCCTCTGCTCCTGCATCTTGTTCTAGTTCCTGAGTTCCTGCTCGACCTCTGCTCTTGCATCTTTTTCCAGTTCCTAGGTTCCGGCACCGTGCACCTGGTTCTTCCACCCACTCCAGCTCAGTCCTTAGCTCACAGGATTCTACCACCACTGGTCCCTGTGCACTGCCCATTCCCTCGGACTGACTCCTGGACTTGGATTTGTGAACTGACCATGAGCTCAGATTTCCTTTTCTGCTCTGGTGAGTGCCTACATGGAACTGGGGCTGTGCCCAGCCACACTCCTGGCACAAGGCTTGCAATTCAGGCAGGTGCTGTTTCGCTGAATTGCATGCTTGGAAGTACTACAGTATTTTAATCACACACTACCAAGAAGTCATTAATAGGCACAAAGTTACTGATTTATAGCTGGGTGAGTAAACTCTATGCACACGAACATTTTGAGTTATGAAGATATAGAATTTGACTTATCCAATTCAAGTAACAAATTATTTTTTTTAGACTTGGGGCATTTGAAAATCTATTTCTATCAGAATTTTGAGTTATGCAAGATCTCCATGAACACTGAAGCTTGTACTGCAAAGTGGTGCTAACTGTGCCCCGTAAGTACTCCATGGAGGAGAGGCCATGTAGATTATGGTGATGGCTATTGGGAAGTGAAGAGCCCTTCTTTCACAATGGAAACCCTTGTATTTAACTGCTGCATCACAGTTGTTAAACATTCTTGTTTGCCCCAGCACCCCTGGAAGAAGACAAGTACACGTTGTGGGGTTTAAAAGGCTGCACTCTTTATTGACTGACAGTTAAAGTGGGGGGGGGGCATTCTTCCTCCTGGGTCCAGCCTAGACTATACTTTTAAAGAACTAACTGTAACATCTAACTTGGGTGACCCGATGTCGCTCAGTACTGCTAAACCTCTTACTGCTGCTAGGTCACTCTCACTCCATCCGCCTGGCTGGTTGGGGAGGTACGGGACTGCTTGTGATGGAAGTAGGAGGGAGGCAGCGACCGTCGCCACTGGAACCACCCCTCTCCTCAGATGTATAGCTCACCCCTCCCTCCTGGGCCTGAGTTGGAAGCTTGCTGCCCCTGCTCTAGCTTCACCTGTGGCCCCATCTCATAGGTAGATGACTTAACAAACAGCTAACTCTACTGAACCTTTTGATTAACACCCTGGACCTCTACCACAGCAAACTGCCAGCACATGCTTGGCTGGTTTGAGACCCCCGCCCACAAATTAAGTGGACTAGCATTTCCTTTATCACCGACAGGTACATATCAACGCCCACCTTTGAGTGGTGTACCCCATCTGTCCTGTACAGCTTGGACTGCAAAGCGAATTCCACTGTGGATGATGGTGTCCCCGCCATGGGTGAGGACCAACTTCTCCACTTCTCTGTTAATCTTCCTAAGTACCCTGTTTACTCTACCTGGGCGGATCGCGTTGGTCCATTTAATCCTCTCAATCATGTGCATCCAGATTAATTTGGTGGCAAACAGTAGACTGCGTGCCTCTACCCAGTCCCTTTTTATTTTTTCTACTAAGTCAAGCCGTGTTGTTTGTGGAATATTGTTTTTGCCCAGGTGAACTACTAGGATATAGGGTGCCGCCCCCTCGAGGCCCCATGAATCAGTAGCATCAGCATCAGCTGTTCCCACCTCATGCCACATGTGGCCTTCCAGAGAACTTTGACCTTTTCACTGAGACCAAGCTGTGTGCCCCAAAGGAAGAGGCCAGCGGCCTTGCCTGCCCAATAGACAATACTGTGGCCAGCTATCCAAATCAACTTACACTGACCCCTCGGTCCTGGTCCTGTTGACAAAAACAAATTACAGTTAATAAAGGGAGCCATCATTGTGGTCGACTGTGGATGTACGTTTGGAATTCCGCTGGTCTCCATCTCCCTAGGTCCCAAATTTTGTCCTCTGGTAGGCCGAGCACCAAAGCATAACTTGCTGCGCCTAAGCGAAAGAAGTGGGACCCAAACTGATGGGCTGGTTGGTGAATCTTATGTAGGACTTGGTAGAGGATGGCAGAGAATTGATGGCAGGTCATTGGGAAACCCTCTCTGTGTAGAAGAAATTGACCAGGGAGGATGGGGTGGATAGACCTGTACTGCCTTATTGCCGCTACCTTAATCGCACTCTGTGGCAGACCAACCAGTCGAGTAGCAAGCTAAACCATACGAAGACCGAACAGGAGATGGAACACCCCATTGGCATGGCTTTATCGAAGAAGAAACTTCCCCAAAATTGGAAGCCCAGTACCTCAAAATCGTCTGGGTGGACCAGCAGCAGGCAAAAGACAGATTTAATGTCACATTTCGCCAGGAGCGCCCCTGGGCCACAGGTCCTGGCCATGTCAACCGCTGTGTCGAAGGACACATAGCGGACAGTACAGAGTTCATCTGGGATGGCATCATTGACTGACTCCCCCCTGGGGTAGGATAGGTGATGAATGATGCAGAATTTACTCAGGGTCTTTTTTGACACTATTCCCAGTAATGAGACATGCAGCGAGGCCATGGGTGGGGACTTAAAAGGGATGACAGCCCTGTCCTCCGCTATTTCCTTTTGGAGCTAGGTGTGCACCAAGTCTTCCCTGCTCTTGATGGATTTAAGGTTCTCCACCCACTTCCATACCTTGATCTCACCCGTGGGGATCCTAAAACCCTCCCTGAAGCCTTCCACTATATATTGCAGCTCCCCCCACATGGGGCAGTCACGCAAGGCCTATCCAGGGCCCTATGCTGTACCAGGGTTGGGGCCCTTGCTGCCACCCACACCTTGGGCCCCTTGTGGGTGTTTGGCTGATGACCTGTTTTTGCTCTAGGACTGACCTTGTTGCAGTGGCAGACTATGGTTGCCTGTGCAGTGGGAACAGGTGTGTTGGAAATGGCAGGGGGAGCAGGTGCAACACCCTGAGCCGCAAGTTGCCCCTTTGGCGGAGGGGGGGGGGGGCGGTGCCCTTTTGACCAAAAGGGGTCATTCACAGGCACCACTCCTCCTCTGATCAAGGTATGGCCGCTGTCTGTCCGGGGGACGTTAACGTTGCTCATGCATTCGAGCATGGCGGGATGGGGTGTGTTGGAAATGGCAGGGGAAGCAGGTGCAACACCCTGAGCCGCAAGTTGCCCCTTTGGCGGGAGGGGGGGGGGGCGGTGCCCTTTTGACCAAAAGGGGTCATTCACAGGCACCACTCCTCCTCTGATCAAGGTATGGCCGCTGTCTGTCCGGGGGACGTTAACGTTGCTCATGCATTCGAGCCAAAGGCCTTGTCCACATCTGTCCCACCTGAGCCTTGGGGTTATGGAGACTCGCTTCTGGAAGGCCTCATCATAACACAGCCATGCCCCGGGGTTGCCTGTCTCGTATGCCCTCCGAACTATGTCCTGGTACTTAATTAGTTTGGTGGCTCATTCTGGGGACATCTGCAACATGATGCCCATGAAGAACGAAAAGGCTGCTGACCATTGGGACCAATTACCGTCAACTTTGGAGCTTTTAAATTTCTCTTTGTCCTTGCCCTCGTCCTTGGAGTTTGGGTCTGGGATGGGGTCACTAAAGAGAAGGGCGAATGTGTCTACGTATTCATCCCTCCATATCTTATCCCTCGTGGCCGGCATCAGGTGCACCCCAATTGGGGCGTTCACCTCTGCATAGCCACCCACCATCGGCGTTGCCTCCTGGGCCCAGGGGAGTAGACCGGCTGGCACAGGGCAGTGTAGTACCCAGGGTGTACCCATAGTTGCACCACCTGCTGGCCGACTCCTACGCAGGTGGGCAAGTCCTGGGGGGGGAGGGGGAGGCTGTAGGCGCACCCTTTGTGGGCTGGGAGCAGGCTGCACGGGCCATGGCAACCAGGATCCAATCCAGCCCAGCTGCTGCTGGGCGGCCGCCTCGACTGGAGTACTCCAGCCATGCCCCACACAGCATCTGGTACAGTGGGAATCCCAGTCCCGTGTGTGTGTGTGGAGGGGGAGGTTGTAGCAGCACCTACCTGGGGGTGGCAGGGGGGCCTCCTGCTGTTGCTGGGGACTGGGCGGCCAGGATATTGTTGATCCAAATTTTGGGTTGGGTGCTGCTGCCTCACTTGCTGATGCTTGGGGTGTCTGTCCGCCATCGCGCGCACTGTGGCCTTCAGTGTCTCCATCCTCCTGGTGAAATCCTGTAACGACTCCAATATCACCCATGATGGGCCATTCCTTGGGCGGCGCCTGGGGGTGGTGGTTCTTGTTGCTGCTGTCAGGAGTATTGTCCCCTCATCACCTGGGCACTGGGGGGGCACTGGGGGCTCGCATCCCATCTGGGTGTTGGGGTGTGTGTTTTGCGTCCCATCTGGGCAGGGGGAGCCACTGGGGGGGGTCAACCCTGTACCAGGCCGGGGGGGTGTCTAGCTCACCTATCAGCCTGCTGGGGTGGGGTACTGGGGGAAACTGTTGTGGGAACTTCTCCCCACCCATGGCCAGGGGCTCTGGGAACTCCTCCATTGGGGGGAATAATTCCTCTTTGAGTGGTGGTAGGGGGTGGTGGCATGGCCTCCCACCCCCTTCTGGCCAGCGGCTCTGCGTGGAATGGGTCTTGGGAGGGCTGGCGCTCTGGCTTCTGCCTGTAGTTGCCTTTGGGTCCTGCCTCCTGTATCTGTCCGCTTGGCTGTACCCTTGCCCTGTTTCCTTCCCATCCTTCCCATTTTTGTTGGGGGCAGGGAGGTAGTCCGAAATGCGCCCAAGCCTTTGCTGAGGCACTCCTACTTGTCCTCTGTACTGTGGGATGGGGGGCGGGAAGCAGCTGCAGGCTGCTCCGGCCTCGCAGCGAAGGAGCCTCACTCCCGCCCCACCTGGGGGAGAACAGGCTTTTGCCGTATGGCCAGCTGTGGCCGCCATGGGGAGGGCCCACTCACTCTCATCGACTGTGTTCATGTAAGGCCTGAGGGCTAGGAAGCAGAGTGCAAAGGTACTGGCTAAGGAGCAGCTGCTCCTTGCTTCCTTCTGCTTGTCTTCTTCGGCGTGACTGGCTTGGGCCCAGCCACGCTCTAAGATGGCACCCACCAAGTCCCGCATCGTGAGACTTGGCTTCGTACCCGCAGCTGGTCGTGGCCGCCTGTTTCCCCTCTTGCATTCCCCCTTTGTTGGGGGTGGGACAAACTCTGCTCCCCTGGAGCCCTCCCCCCTGCGAGGTAAGGAGGGGAACGGGGATCTTCCTGAACAAAACGCTTTGTGTGTGTTAAGTTTTAAAACTGCTAGCGTGAGCTTGTGCTGCTTGATTAACCTGGCAAGCTAAATGCTGGTTCTGGGCCAAAGCTTGCCCTGATACAGCCACAAGCCCCCACTGATTACACCTCGGGCACTTTCAGGACTGAAGTCATTGGGCTAAAACATGAAAGGAAAAATAAACCCAATTCCTCCATGGATATTTAATAATTGCGTTAACGAATGTGGAGCCGCAGTGTCCTTAAAGATAAAGAAGTGTTGTAAGTGTTAATATAAACAAAATATAACACATTTACTAACTGCTACTTTTTTTCCTTTTCTTTTTTTAAGTGGCCATATGCTAACACTCCATTACACTAACTGCACTGTCTTGTGGATATGAAATACTCATTTGCTGAGCTTTACCTTTGGGGCATTCTTTCAATGAGACAAACCAATTCCCTATAGGACTTTTTTAGACTACTTATAATATCTAGTCCACTGTGTGGTTGCCAGCCCTGTTCATCCCAAATGTAAGAGGTTTCCCATTTCTTAGCATATCTAGTCATTTTACTCTCCCCATCACCATGGTATCTTATATTCCCTCAAGTATTTCAAACTAAATATTACAAAAAAGAAAACCAATTTTCTTCTCCCTTCTCATCCTGTCAGCAAAATAACTTGATTATCTTATGGGGTTTTAACATTTTCTTTGTGTCAGAAGGGAAGGGAATATCAACTATCTTTGTGGAGGAATGTAATACTGAGGGAAATCTAAGTTGATAAAATGTAAACATACTCTATTTCTTATAGTAGTGAAAGCCTATATAAATTGGTAACCAATTTCTGAGGGACTCATTTTACATATTTTTAAATATTATGTATGATTAGGAACAATTTATGCTCAACGTACTCTCATTTAACTCTCTTAGGTATTTCTATATGGATACTAAATTAATGGAGTGATATTCATGAATTCCCCACTGCAACAGAATGCTAAACTCAGGCATTTGGCAACCATATATGTTTCTGAGTTTGCATTATTTTTGAATTGATGATTTTTCTCCTTGTAGACTTACAGTCGTTAACGTTGTATCCCCAAAGTCTGTGATTAGTTTTACTTTACGTGTGTTTTATTATTAAAGATGTTGTTGAAAGGCAGAGAATTTCTGTGCTGTTATCAGAGGAAACACAGCGCTAAAATTGTTTGATTTGTTTTCGGTGTTTGTGTTTTTAAAGTTGTGCAGCTGATGGGAAGAATTTAAGGCCCCGGGGTGCATAAGCAGATGGGAAATGTTGGTCTTTGGTTTTCAGTCACCAGTGCTAATTCCATTATCTTATTAGTGGAACAAACCAAGCTTGTCATGCTAGCTGTTACACCCTTTCCCATTGTTATCGGAAGAAATGAACAACTGAAAATGAGCAAAAACGACTGAAAGAAAAAAAATTATGAAAATTCAGTTTTCAAATATCATTGCAAATGTCATTCAGGTCGACTTCAGCCTAATCGAAATTGCAAAACAAAACACCCACAAACATTTATTCTGCCCCCTGATTCAGCTCTACTTTTAGACTGATATCTTTCCTGTAACTTTTTTGCTATTCGTATGTAGAAATGATTCCACCTTAAGTTTTATAAATGTGCTTCAGTGCCTCTGTTGCTGGCATCTCCTATGCATCAGCTCTACTTCTCTTTTTCATCTGACCCAGGCCCTCCAGTCTCGGTACTCACCCATTGCCTGGCTGCTTTCAGGGACTAGATGAGGATGAGCCGATTGAAGCTGAATCATGACAAGACTGAGGTGATGATGGTTGGCCAGTCTTGTGACCTGGAGGGGGGATTGGGACTCCTAGTAATTGATAGAGTCCGGCCCCCTCTGGTCACTCAGGTTTTCAGCTTTGGAGTGCTTCTGGACCCTTGCTGTGCCTGGATTGTCAGAGTGCGGAGTTGGCAAGGAGCAATTTTCACCAACACCATCTGGTGAGGCGGCTGAGGCCTTTTCTTTCTGATTCAGATCTGGCCACTGTCATTCATGTTTTCATCACCTTGAGGCTAGATTATTGCAATGCGCTCTATGTGGGGCTGCCCTTGATTACTGTTAGGAAGCTCCAGCTGGTGCAGAATGCAAAGGTTCGCCTCTTTTGGTAGTGAGGTGCTGGGAGCACATTACACTGGTGCTCTGAAGTCTGCACTGGCTCCCTATAGCTTTCTGGGCACAATTCAAGGTGCTGGTTTTGATCTTTTAAAGCCCTAAACTGTCTGCGTCCCACATATCTGAAAGACCGCCTGTCCTTCCATGGGCCCATTTCAACCCCTGCAGTTGGCTGGGAGTGCCCTCCTGCAGATACCATCTGTTAGCCTTTCCATAGGATGGAGACTCACGGTGTAAAACTTCATTGCTTGAAAAAGCATTTGGTAGGTGGGGATGGGGTGAATTTTCTGGGTGGTGTTAGGGTAGGGTTGTGAGAGGGTGTTGTGTGTGGAGAATTGGGAGGTAGTGTTGTGTGGCTTTGGTGGGGGTGTGAGAGGGCTGGGGCTTAAGGATGTTTTTGTATTAATTTTAATATTTTTATTGTTTGTGAGCCACCCTGAACCTTTCGGGAGGGCGACATATGAATTTAAATAAATACTTTAAAAAAAAAAAATTCCCACCAGTATGCCTGCTGGAGTTGGGGTGAGAGAAGGGCTTCTATTGCAGTGGCTGCACTATCCCTCTTGGTATTCATCTGTGTTTCCATGGTCACTTCTTCATAGCCCCTTCATCTACATAAAGCTTTCATGTCCAATAGAAGGTAGTCCTTATTGGGCTGATCTTCTTCCAACCTCAGTCCCCTACCAAATGGTGCTTTAAGTTTTTTTCTCATGTTCTCTCTACTGCAAGACATGAAACATATCCAAGAATGCCTCTGTTGTACAGCACTCTGCTTTATTAAAATTTGAGGTGTTATGCCATATTATTAATGAAAAGCACTGGATCATTCAACAATGATACTGTATTTTGGGCAACAATCGCCAAAATATTTTTGTAAGGATCCTAAGCACAATAAGAATTAGGGCATGCGAGTGCATAATCTTAGCCAACTGGAAATGCAGCTGTGGACAATAGCTGCAGATGTGTTTTATTTTTATGCCCTAATTATTTGAACTACAGATTAGTCTGTGTAGCATGGTTGATGTATTGCAGTAACTTACAAACAGTACAATTCAAAAGAACATACTGTAGTTAATGTTTTACCCCCATGTCACATATACATGTGCATGTTATGAGTAAAGTTTCTGTTATAGAACATATAATATGTTCTGTAACCAACTCCAGCTGGCTCCTGTTCAACGTGTACCTTTGGGCAAGGTCATCGGAGGTTTTGGTGTGCGGTGTCATCAGTTCGCTGATGACACCCATCTTTACCTTTCATTTTCAGCTGACCCAGGCCTGTCAGTCTTGGTGGTGAGCAGGGCTGTGGGAGTGGTAGTGTGGGGTTTGGCGGGGAATTGCCTCCAAACCCCAGTGAGGGGATAGGGTAGGAGACTGGATCACAGGTGCACGAGACACTCCCCCACACACAGTCTCCGGGTTCAACAACTGGCCCCGACCTGGGGAAGGAAGCAGCGAGCCTGAAAAAGGTTCCCTCAGGGTCTTATGCGGCAGTTTGGAGGATCTCAGTCTCTCCCTGCCAAGCTCATCATAGGGACTCAGGCCACGCTGCTCCCTGACCAGGGAAAGCCCCTCTGTCGCCCTTGCAAACACCCGGGCCCCAGGAACCAGGAGGGGGTGCTGGGGTAGTGATATCTCCAGTGGGGGGGGGAAGACCCCACCTGGGGTAACCCTCAGGTCTAGGGAAGAGGGCTCCTTGTATCCTAGGCTATTGCGGGCACCACGTGTAGGGAAAGGGGGAACTCTGACCAGACACACTCCGCTCCACGGGGCTACTTACACGCGCTATCGCACTCGCACTCTCTCTCCCACTCGCTCTCACGTTCTCGCTCTCAGTCACTCTTAGAAGGCTTCTGCTCAGTACTCTCACTGCTCCAACAACACACTTCGCACGGGGCCGGTCTCTCAGGCAAGGCTCTGATCACCAGCAATGTGAGTGTGGCGTCAGCCCCCTTATATAGGCGGGGCTGGGGCGTGCCGCTGTAAGCGTGCTGAGCGGCGCAGCGGCGGCGGCAAGGGCGTCGCTGTAGGCGTGACGTTGTCGGGGGGCGTGGTTTGGCACGTAGCGTCCCCCGGGGGCGTGCCTGGTGCGTGTTGTGGAGGCCGTGATGTCGGGGGTGTGGCTTGCTGGTCCGCTCCTAGCGGAGACCTTGGGGCAGATGCCGGGCGTATCGGGGAGGCAGGGATGGTCATGCGGCGCTTCCTGCCCCCCCGCACTGGTGCCTTCCGAGTCCCCCACCTCCTCAGGCCCCAGGGCCTGACAGGTAGCATCTATCATTGATGGGGTTCGCTCTTCATTGGTCCCTCAGGTTTGTAGTCTGGGGGTGCTCCTCAATTTGCAGTACCGCCTGTATGTCAAGGTAGTGACTGTGGCGAGGAGCAAGATCCGCCAACTACATCTGGTGCCATGGCTTTGGCCGTACATGTCGGACTCTGACCTGGCCACCATCAACCATGCTTTCATCATCTCGAGACTGGACTTTTGCAACACCCTCTACGTGTGGGGCTACCCATGGTGACGGTCCAGAGACTGCAGCTGGTGCACAATGCAGTGGCCCATCTCCATATGGGAATGGGTCACCGTGATCACATTACACCAGTGCTCCGTTCTTTGCACTGACTGCCTGTAGTCTTCCGGGCACGAATCAAGGTGTTGGTATTGACCTATAAAGCTTGGGCCCTGCCTACTTGCAGGACCACCTCACCCCCTGGGTCCTGGATTGGTCCCTGTGGTCTACTGGGAAGTCCTCCGAGTATCTCGGGAGGTGACTATGGAGAAGGCGTTCTCCGTGGCCGCACCTCGGCTGTGGAACTTCCTCCCGCTTGAGGTCTGCTTGGCCCCAAATGTTCCCTCTTTCCGAAGACAGTGTAAGAATAAAATGAAATAAATAAATATTTAACTCGGAGGAACAGTCCCAGTAAGATTGGGCGGAGAAAGGGGAGTCTTTACAACACCTGCATTATATATACTCTCTGTGGTTTTCCTCATTCCCTATACAGGCTCCTGTATTGCAATGTTTTGGAAAGAAACATGTAGTCTCTCCAGTGACCTTGTAAGCAATTATTTACTCACTCCTTTGAGTCTTTCATGAGAGTAGAATACTACAAGAATATGAAGAGTTAAGGCATCCCATTCAGTTTGACTTAAATGTCTACCTCATTCATTGGCAATTGTACAGAAGTGGGGGGGAACGTGTAGAACGAAAGGTGTATCCTTTCAGACAAAACAGGCATTCCTAAGCAATTGCTACAGAACTCAGAATTACACAGACTAAGCAGGTTTACAGAAACTGGATAATATTATTTCCGGAATAAAAAGAAGCCCTTTCTTATGTCACTGCCCAAGACTGTTTCCCCCCTTGCCTTGCCATCTCTGGATATCCTTATCCAATATCCAGCTAGAGACCCTACCTTGGGTTCCTCTAGCTATGTAAAATTAAAGAGATAGTATTACTTGATTAATACTGGGATGTTTACATCTTTGCACAAGGTCCAGATCTTTCTGGTACTTGTGTTCATGTTGTAGCAGCCTGACAGAGTTCCTGACTTCCGTGTCTAATTCAAGGTAGATTCTGTCTGTCATACTAATTTACTCCTGCCAAATTGTTGCCTTCTGGGCTTTGTAGAGTATGTAATATATCCGACACCCTGATTTGCAGCACGCTACAGGGTCTTGAGCACAAGACTCATGGATGTAAATGGGGGTGGGGGTGGTGCGTATCTCAATATAAATGCAATAAGCTTGCGGGGGGGAACACCTGGCTCGCCCACTCACCTGTCTGTTGCTGCTGCAGGGGGGGGCTTGCCTGCCTCGCTGCTGCCGCCGCCGCCGCCGACGACATCTGCCCCGTTGAGGCTGCCGCCGCCGCTGCTCCATCCCCGCGGGACACCGCCTGCGGGGAAGAAGAAAAAGAACTGTGAGTTGGGGGTAGGGGGGGAATGCAGAGGGCAGCCACGTGGGCTGTCCTGTCCCCTCCCCCCCCACCCGGAAGAAGCGGGGGCTATAAAGCCCGGGGACAGCGGCTGGAGCCGCAGAAGCTTGCGGGGGGGGGGGTACACCTGGCTC
>QEPC01003622.1:50700-90069 GCA_003113815.1 Sphenodon punctatus | reverse complement strand
GATTTTTAATCCCCCACCTATATATTTATTTATGATTATATATTGCCCTGTTTTATTGATATATTTTATATTTGTATTTTAAATGTTTTAAAACTGTTTTTACTGTTGTAAACCGCCCCGAGCTGCATTGCAGGATGGGGCGGTATAAAAATCTATGAAATAAATAAATAAAATAAATAAATAAGACTGGCACTACACTTCACACACACATACATGTTTGCCTATAAATAGATTTTAGGGGGTTGTATGCCTGAAAACCCCCATACTTGTTTTTATTTATGTACAGATAATGTCGAAAATATATTAACCGTTTCCTCTCTGTTGTGTTCATACTGCTCTACAAATCTGCTGACATATACATATTGTTTCTCTCTCTCTCTCTGGCTGATTAAGTCTGTTTCTTCCTTTCGTCTAACATTTTTTTGCTTTTCAGTCAGTCTTCCTGTCACATTTGGTGCTGCCTGTGATAGCTGCATTTCTATTACAAAAATCTAAATGGGAAGTTTGACCTTTTTGATTAGAAAATAAAACTTCAAAACTGCCATGTCTTTCATTAGTATGTGATGTAATCTTGTTCCCAGCTGATACTCTTAATATACAATTTATTAAAGGCAGCTAAAGACTTTGAGTCAAATTTAACCATAAAATAATTCCATTGTTGCCATTCTCGGACAATTATGGATCGATCCGAATCCGAAGTTGCCAACCCTAATAAACTTCATGGAGAAATCGAAGATAACTAAGCAAAGGTTGAAATTGCTGACAAGAGGTGTTAAAAGTTGACCGGGAAAGGTATAGTAGAAAAAGAACTTCAGCCCTGGAGAGCACAGTAAAATTAGCTAGGATTATCTTCAGACAGAGAGAATGCAGGTTAGAGGTTTGGTGTCTGCCTTATGCAATAATTACAGACCAAAATGGACTAAGCTACTAGATCTTCTGTTGTACAGACTGGTTTTGTATGCCAGTTGCAACATATTAATGTTGACTGTGTCGAGGAAAATTTAAGACTCACAAACTGTTGTTGATAAAATCTGTTAGAGTCTTTTATTGATCTCAAAGCACTGAGAGACAGAGCAGTAAATGAACCCATGCAAGGATTTAAAACTGGTCTGCCGGTTAGCAGATTACATAGCTATTTTATAGGTTACAATTCAAGCAAGAAGATAAACATGTTACTTAAAGACAACGTCATACAATAATGGAAAGTTACAGCAATTGTTTACATAGTCAGCAAGAAGATTCTTAAAACAATATAGCTAGACTTGTTTATATATTAAGGTGTTCAAACAATCCAATTAATACAAACAGCTGCAATGTTGTTATTTGCTATTTACTCTGTGGAGGAACAGTGTGAAACTGCTTCTCAACCTTGTCCCAAGAAATAAAGCCTAAACTACCAAAATGTTTATCTCTTGTCTAGCAGGCTAGAGTTCATTTCAGCAAAGGATGGTTCTTTACCCGGCATCCATCTGCCTTCCATTTTACTCTGGCTATTGGTAGCTTAATTTCCATAAGGTCCATCAGTAAAAATTCCTCCACAACTGATTAACCATTTCATATTGGATAATTTACACTTTTTTCTGCTTAGGGAGCTTCTTCGCTTTACATAATATGAAAAACTTAAAAGTAGATATCTTTTATCATTCCAAGCAACAAAACCTTGTTCATTTAAAAGCTTTAAAATAATGTCAGATGACACCCAGGAAAGAAAATTCCATGAACCAATGTACATGTTCTTCCAAGGCATCTTTAACATATCAGTTCAGGAAATATATGACATTTGTGTGAGCACACAGCATCCATTTGGTTCTTTCTCCAAGATGTTATTTCACAGACAGAGGGATGTAACACGCAAAATGTCTTAGGTCCCAATAATTTTGTATGCAATGACAGAGCATTAGTTCACCAGTTTAATACAGGTTTTTGATGAACCAGTTACAAAGGTCAGCTTGGGGAAACCTGCAGCTTGAGAGATAAGAGATGCTTTAGAAGTCAGGGAATTAAGTAATCCTGGCGAGCAGAGGAAATTTTTCAGAATAAGCATTTGACACAGATGCACTTGAAAATTTCATTTTGGTTACCTCAGAATAATAAACATATTCAATACAAAAATATTTTTAAAGCTTACATTACTCCCCTGATTAGCCACTTTGGTGATTTTAATGTAGCAACATTGTTTACAGTACTTGAACTCCAAGGAAGGTGAAGGTGAAGGGGTGGGGAAGAGAGAGAGAGAAACATCAGTTATTGTTGCCATGGTTACCACGACTGTCACAGTCCAATAAGAATACAGCTGCCAAATTTAGATTTTCAGGAAGGAGTGCAATATTGTTTTAAGATAAAGAACATTTCTAGCAGTTGCAATTTTCTTGTAATATGGTGAGGGATGTGGATTGACTTTTTTAGACACTCATGTTATTAATATTTTAATTTTTTGCACAAATTAGTCGCAGTCCCCTGGAAACATTGGGTAAATTTAATTGACTTGGGTAAACTTGCTGGAGATGACTCTTGGATTGTTTAACTCTCACACACTAAATACTTACCAAGAGCTGGAGTCAGACATCCTTTAGTCAGCCTTTTAGAAATCTAAATGAATAAAACAAATCCCTAGTCTGGATGCTCAGTTGTTTGGAGTGTGTCTACATATGGCATATGAAACCAAGACACAAGGGCATTTTAACATGGATTATTTTAAAAGTGTTAATGTTCTTTTCTGTTCTACCCATAACCCCTCCCATTGTCTTTGGAAGAGCAATACATCATGACAGCAGTATGGAAATGACTTGCCTGGTGAGTGGTATTCATCAAGGAAATAACATTAATCAATAGTGTCTATTTTGAATCAGCTGCAGCTCATCAGGCAAACTCTACAACTGATGATTGAAGAGCCCTTTGCAGTTCTTAGTGTTTTTCTTTGTCATTTGGAGTGCCAGCCTATCCTACTGCAAATAAAATTAATCTAACTGAACATGTGCAAGGTGTAGCAAATTGAGAACGCCTTACAGTATAGCTCCCAAACAGCTAGTATATTTAGATTCAGCAAGACAGCTATTTTAGTAGATTGAAACAGTTACACAATTTATAAAATGAATCTCCCCAGGATCCACCAAATCTAATCTCTTTCCTCCTGCAATGGGTAATGCTGGGTGGCTAAAATGGGAGGGGGGAAAAAAATCACAGCTGCCATGAAAAAATTAATGATGAACACATCATGGCAGTTCAAGTGAATTCTCCCAGTAATCCTCCAATCCATATGGCTGAAACAGAGGGTGATTTCAGAAGTGACGCATTCCAATTCACCACAGTGAATCCCACCCGGGTGTGAATAGATTCACCGCAGGCTGTGGTGACACATGCGGCCCCAACAGAAGTGACAGGATCGTGACCACCACCCGGGGGCAATCAGAGAGAACATGGGCTGGGGGAACACAACAGACATGCAGTGGAGATGTGGACCGCGGTTCGAGCCCGAGAATGCACCGCGGCTGGGGTCAATTCCGTCCACCACAGCTGCAGGTTTTCGTTCAGAAGTTACTTTTCATTCACCCCTGCTGTGGTGACCATTCACCACACTTCTGGACCTCCTCCCGCCCTGACCTCACAAAGCATGGTTAGCTTCACCCCGGGCCGCGTTTCCCACCCTCTGGGGAGATGGGCAGGCGGCGGGGCCAATGCGGCCGCTGCGTCGGGCCGGATTCGCCACGGACCGGGGTCCTGCCGGTGATCCCGGGCCATGGCACCCGACCAGACGAGACAACGGGGTTCACCCCGGCATGGGATTGCATTCGACACGCGGCGGCCTCCGGTCCCGCCGCTTCGGCCGCTCGCGTGTTGAATGCAATCCCATGCCGTGGTAACATCTGGGGGGAAACATCCGTTCCCCCCAACAAACGTTACGCGATCACAGCCACCACGCGGAATCGAGCGTGGTTGACTATGATCTTGTAACGTCTGAAATCACCCATTCATGGACTCTCTCACTTCACCACATGGGAGCTATATGGGTGTTAACAGTCTGAAAGATGTAAGAATATCAGTGCTCCAACACTGAGGGAGAGAGAGCCATGTTATGTTCAGACCTGCCTTACTGAGGACATGCAAGTTACTTGCATGAGTTTTAAAGACACTCCAAGTAGAGCTGACATAGGCACTCAATTTAGTTACTTACATTTTCAGGCACTGAATCAGGTACTCGAAAGGTTACCCAGGTACCAATCTGGTACCTTAAAACCCCCAAAGTTGGTAACTCTTGGTACCGATTTTCCAATTTCCAATCGGTATATTGGGTAAGAAAACTGAAAAATCAGGACCAGAAAAAGTTAATTTTCTAGGAACGAACATTAATTTTGTTCGTAAAATCAATAAATAGGTACTGGAAGTCAAAATATCAGTGCAGAAGTTGACATTTCAGGACCAGAAATCAATGTTCTGGAACCTCGTGTACCCAAATCTGGTCGCAATCAGTACCTGATATTGTGTACATTTGTGTACTAGAAATTCATCGCTGTCCCTGTTTTTGCAGGGACTTGTTTCTGCTCTAACTCCAATTCATCCAGGTAACTGCAGAGCTGATGTATGGCAATGGCATGGCCCCATTTAAAAGTGATGAGGGTGGAAATTGTATTGTAAGAATGTATTTATTATCCTTGAACCCTCTGGGAGAAAACATCATAACAAAACCTCAGGCAGTCCTGCATCCCCTATTTCCTCACTGGTTGTACATTTATTTATTTATTTATTTATTTAGATTTCTATCCCACCCTTCCCAGAAGTCTCAGGACACTTACAAAAACAAATAAAAACAATACATACAAAACAGCATAAAAACACAAACCCCCAACCTTTCCCTCCTCCCTTCTCAACTTGACCACAAACCCCACAAAAAAGTCCTCCCCAATGACCTCCTCCTCATACCTCTACACCAAACCCTCACCAAAACCCCCATTCCCTATCCCTGCCTGCCAAATGTCTTAACAAAAAGGGAGGTCTTACACCACCTCTGGAAGACGTCCAGGCTCAGACGAACCTCTGGGGGAAGGGAGTTCCATACCATTGGGGCAGCCACCAAGTATGCCCTGATTTTATAGTTGTAGAGGTTCTGAAAGTGGATGTGGAATGGTGGGCTCCGCTATTAACCTCTTTTTTCACCCAGATAAATAGGTCTGGGGTTGTCCCGGAAGAATGGGGGCAGAGTATTCTGGTCCTTATTTTTAAAAAGGGCTGTCCTAGGGACCCGGCTTGTTATAGACCTATAAGCCTCTTACCCATGGTGGGTAAAGTTTATGCCAGGATTCTTCTTGGGCATCTGGAAGAATGGGTAGACAAAAACGAACTGATACCTGAAGAACAAAATGGATTCCGTGGGGGCAGATCGACAAGTGACAACTGTTTTGTTCTGTCTTATATTATCTTTAAATATACAAAGATCAGAGCAGGAAGCCTTTTTTTGGCCTTTATAGACCTTAAGAAGGCCTTCAACTCCATATCAAGACAACTTTAGTGGCAGAAGTTGTTGAAGATGGACATTGATAGAAATCTGTTGCGACTTATCATACAAATCCACACTGGGAATTCGACCCGTATAAGGTTGGGAACTAGTGGGAAGTTATCAGCCCCTGTGATGGTGTAGAGAAGTGTGAGACAAGGATGCGGCCTTGCACCTATATTATTTAATTTATTTTTGGCTGATCTTATCCCCCATTTACTGTGCCGGTTTAATCATCTCCCTAAAATAAAAGATCGAATGCTTCCGGCACTAATGTGTGCAGATGACTTGGTCATCTTTTCACAGACAGAATTGGGATTGCGGAAGCAACTTATGGCTTTAATGGACTACTGTGAAAGCAATGCGCTGGACATAAATTTTGATAAATCCCAGGTGATGATAGTGGGTAAGGGAGGCCGTCGTAAACATGGGTAGAAGATTAGAGGAAAGGAATTTAGACAAACTTCCTCCTATGTTTATCTGGGAATTACCTTTTCCAACAACGGGTCATGGTCCAGACACTTGCATCAAGTGGCGCTGAAGGCAAATGTGGTGGCTGGGGGGGGAAGGGGGGGTATTGTGCCTCCTTGCAAAGGTACAGCCTATTAAGATTTCTTCAGTCCTTAAGGTTTTTTCTAGTAAAGTGCAATCTGCCATGTTATATGGTCGGATGATAATCTTTAGTGATAACTTACAGCCACTTGAAGTCATTCAGAATAAGTTTCTGAGAGGGCTCTTAAGGGTCCCCCAGAGTACTCCCGGGGCCATTGTCTGGGCTGAGGACGTTTATAGACGAGACCAAAAAGGCGGCTGATCCTTTTATCAGTCGCCTTTCTTGGCGCTCGTCTACTTGCAGGGGCTGCTTTTTAATCCGCGTCGGAGGGGGAAGGCGATCCTGCCTCCTCCGACGCGAATTCCCGAAGTGCCGGCTTTACGCCGCACTTCCTGGTTCCGTGAGCGAGTGCGCATGCGCAGAAGGGCACGCATGCTCACTCGCGCTCTGCGCCATGTCTGATCAGCAGACACGGCATGCAGAGGCGGCGCGGGGGGAAAAGCTGGCATTTAGCGATCCCGCTTGTAAGAGGGATCGTCTATAAATGCCCTGAGACTGGGATGCAGTCTATATTCAGCTTGACAGGGCAGACCTTTTTAAGTTATTGGGCAAAGATAAGTAGGGGAGAAAGCGCCTGTTTGGTGTTACTTTGTTTGGCGGAGGAGTCTGCCCATGGTGGAGTGTTACACTACCCCATGGTTTACTAGAGTAAGATATCTTTTGAGGAATCTGGGCTTCTCGGTAGATTTTTTTGCTAATAGGAGTGTGGACCAAACTAAACATATAACTATCTCTAGAAGCAGAGATGTGGCAAAGCAGGAAGATCTTGCATATTTGCCAACTTGGAAAACTGTCCCATATTACACTAGATTTAAGAGTACCCATAATTTTGAACAGTACTTAGACAATTTAAGGTGTCCTGTCTTGCATAGAAATTTTACGCTAGCACGTTTTCAACTGATTCAGTCGGCAATCCTGGAGGGTATATTTACTAAATCCACGCACAAAAGAAATGACTAAGGTGGTTGCTTTATTCGTGACATTGTTATCACATCATCGTACTGACCTCCTCTGATGCTGGATAATTGAGGATAATCAAGGTATCAGGCTGTTTAGTAAGTAGATTTCATTGTAGTTTTCGATTCGCTCTGATTATTTTTATTTCTGTCAGCTTGTTTTGACTGTTTTGCAGCTCCTATTTCTACTCTCTTGAAATTTGGTTCAGCCTCTAAGATGTTCAGTGAAGAAGATGAATTTTGTTGTTTTATGTTTTTTAATAATTTATGTGGTAACTTAGGAATTGTCAAAGTTTCTTCTTTCATGTTGCTGAAGATACCTTTTTTTGTATGTTGTTCTAGTATTGCCATAGTATTCTTATGGCGAATTACTATTTTAGTATTATTTTAGCATTATTGTTTTTTGTATGTATATGTGTGTCCCTTTGTGGGCCATGGCGAAAGCTGGAACCAATAAATATTATTATTATTATTTATTATTAAGTATGTCCTCTTGCAAGCCCTCACCGTATGCACAAGACTAACAGAGGGAAGTGTTCCTGGCCAATCACAGGGGCCACAGTGGGGCATGGAAGGGACAGATGGTCTCTCAGATATGTGAGGCCTAGGCTGTTTACATGCACTATGACCGTATTCCTGGATCAGAAGGTGCTAAAAATTATTTTACTCTTAAATTGGTTTCTGATAAATAGGGCAATATTTAATACTCTGGGAGTATGGAGTGTACTGGCTGCAACACTCCAGCTACACAACCTCTAACTATCATTAACAACATCATAGTTTAGTTATACTCAAATATGATTCAACTGAATTCAAATTTCTAAAAACTGACTTTGAAAGCTCAGGAGGATTTTTCTATGAAGTGTGACATGAATCAGTCATATGGTTTGGAACTGCAAGCTACTAAAAATTAGTTGGAAATTTTGACACAATCATGACATTTCTTCATGTTCCTCTAACTCAATACCACTTGTTATTACCACTCTGAACATTCAATATACTTTAGAGTAGTGATTCTGAAATATGGCCATTAGGACTTTACATGCAGCCACCATAACTTTTGTTACAATTAAAAAATAATAATAAAAAAGATTGATATAGTAATAACTATACAACTACCGTGATATTATTAATGGTGATTATTTATATTGAAAAGACTGTTTTTATTTACATTACCATTCCAAATAATAACTACAGTACTTCAGCTTTCAGAACTGTGGCCACCTATGCGGATACAGAAAAAAAAATTGCTTGTCAGTCACTGATCCTGACCTCTTCAAAATCTCATTGCTGATGTACTATACACTTTACTAGGAAAGGGGCCAATTAAGGCATGGGTTTGATTAGGCTGCTAGGCTGGAGATTACCCGGTTTATGCAATCACCATGTGTGTGTTGTATCACTTTCAACTAAATTGTGATGCAGAAAGTCCCTAAGGAAGTCTTTTATAACAATAGGTGCAGCTGGGGGAACGCAAACATTCTAGAGACTTGCATTAAGTACTGACCTTCCACAGAAAACCAGACTTAATTAGATCTGGTGCTTGCTACGTGGAACTATTTTTTTTGTCCTTTGAGGACACACGTGCTCATTGATACACTAAGGCTGTTTTTACATGGACCGGGGTGGGTGTTTCGGCGCAGTGGGTGTAGGTGTGTGTGTGCCCATTTCTAATGGACACCCACCCACCTACACTTACCTTCACCCACCTCCATCAACGGAGAATCCCCCGTTCTATCAGAGGGCTCCGTAGGTGGAGGTGGGTGGAGATGGGTGTGTGGTGGGAGCATGCACACACAAACACCCGCTGCCTGTGGTGTTTACACGGATGCCCCCCCACCACACACACACCCAAACACCAAGCGGTGGAGGGGGGCGTCCGTGTAAAAACAGCCTAAATGGAAGAACACACAACGATTGTACGAAACCATCTGCAATCTACAGTGTCAGCGGCACTGAGAAATACAATCACTCAGAAGTTTACATCATAGTAGCCATGCTTCCTTAGTATGGGTGATTTACTGCACAGAAGTACTTGTATAGTAATTCTTGGGCCCCATCACTTTGGTTTTCGTCACTTTCCTCGGATATCAGCTGTTCATATCACCCACCTTCTTTTCCATTCTTTGATTATTTCACAAGGTTTTTACTCCATTCAGAAATATCAAAACTGTGTTTTTATAGGCTTCATTTGTATTGTTTATTTAGTTCATTGCACTCAGATATTATCCAGCTCTTTAAAATTCTATAGTTTTTGCAGTCTTCACCTTCTTTTTTTTTTTTTTTTTAACATTTCCATATCATGTTTACTTACCTGAGGGTTTGGAGAACATGTCCACGTTCCCCAAGTTTTCTTCTCATGGCCTGAGGCTGACATCTTTCATGTGACTACCTATCACTGAAGAGAAAATTCCATAGGGAGGGGGACATCTTTCTTTTAATAATTAGTTAAGAGACAGATGCATTAATTTGTACTCTTTTCAAATGTTGAGTACAAGTGCCACAAATCTGCAAATAGAAAAGCTAAGGCTAGGCCACACCTCATATGCCACTTTAACTCTGGCCTTTTGTTTTACTATATTGACTAACCTGATATATACATGAGACAGTAAACATAATAGTACACAAACACTAATTTTCAAAATGAGATCTTCATATATGTACGAGTGCAAAGTCAGTATCTATATCTACATCTGAATCTATCATTTTAATGTGAACAAATAGTGCATACACTTTGTTTGTTTGTTTGTTTGTTTGTTTGTACTGGCCGTAGCCTTGACATATAGGAATCGCCACCATGAATATATTTCTAAATTAAAATAAAAAATCAATAAACCAGTTACATAACATGCATTCTTATATGCTTAATTCAATACACTTTCCAACAGACCATCAAACCAGCCTCTTCCATTACTTATCATACTGGGCTCTTATCCTGCCTGCCGCAAAAGCAAAGGCGACCACAGCATTGGTCACATTCTCTTTCTTATCGGTTAATAAGAATATCAATTTCTGTAGCTTCGACCAATTACTATCTAATTTAACTGATTCTAGTAAGTTTTGGCGTATAGAAAAAATAATGAACAAAACAAAATATCATGGAGAAGATCATCAACTATGCCCGTTCCACAGAAACATAAGCGGTCATTATATGGAATCTTCCCATATCAGCCCAGTATAACTGTGAATCTCATAGTCTGGAATTGTAGGTCAAAGAAGGCTTTTCTATACCCTGGGTTTGAAATTAACAACAAATATCCGGTCCCCTCAGCCCTGGGTAACCAGTATTTGTAATATGGAGAAATACGGGAGAGTCTGGCTTGGGCTCTCCTTTAAGGAGAAGGACTTAACAAAGTCTGCAGAGAAGCCTAGATGGCTCCGTTTTTTCCTTATACCTTTCCCCATAGATCTCTCTCAAACCAATAAAGACTACTTTTTTCTTCCAAACACAGTTTTGGCAGAGAATCAGATGGAGAATGAAAAATCTTTAGCATGAACATAATCATGAGTCTCTCCACTTTTGCCGCCACAGATTTCATCCCTGCCTCCAATCTAAGCGTGGCTGGAACAGCTGCTGGTGGAACTTCTAAGATCCCCCTCAGAAATATATTTTGAATTACCTCACAGCAGTCATTAACCAAGGAGACATGTCCCCATATCTGAGCGCCAGAATACATTTTAGAGATGGCTTCTGCCTCATAGATTTTTAAGACTGGTTCCAATTGAAATCCTCCCTTGGATTTATAAAACTTTAATAATGCCTTGATGGTAGGGGTCAGAGCTTGTTTAATAGAATGGCTATGGAGTGCCCAAGATCCATTAAATGCAAAAATTACCCCAAGTTATATAAATAATTGCACCTGCTCCAGTTTGCATGTACCATCTTTCAGCTTTGAATTTTGGAGGAAAAAAAACATTATTTTTGTCTTCGAATAATTTCCCGGAGCCATGCTGCCTGGCCCCACAGGTACCAACTTCCCCTCCCCCAGCTGGAGGAGGGGGGGCGGGGTCAGGGTGCATGGCCAGGACTTCCAGGCCTGGCGGGGCCAAAAGCAGCCTGCCACCTGGTGGCCTAAGGGCTGGCCCTTAGGTATGACCCTTAGCAGGACCGGGGAGGGGGGGGGCTTTTTTGTTGTTTTAAGGGGGATTAGGGTGGGCATGGGGTGTTTCCTTTTTGAGGGAGGGGGACAAGGGGACTGGGTTAGGGAGGAAAGGGCTGACCCCCTCAGTGTAGGGGAGGGGTGCAGCCCTTTGAGAGGGAGGGCTCCTCTGGTGGCAGAGGAGGATGGGCTGTGTTTCGGGCAGTGGGGATCTCCTTCAGGGGGCTGGCGGGACGGCCTCCAGAGGGGGGTCAGTGGAGCAGATCGGGGGGGTCTGGAGCCATAGGGGTCATTCTGGGCCGGGGAATTATGGTTCTTCTGGGAGGCAGGTTCGACCTGTGAGATGGGACAGATGGTGTGTTTCTGTCCCGCTCCCTGGTCCCCAGACAGGTAGTGAAGTGATTGGGGTTCAGAGGGCCCCTGGTCTTGGCTTGATGCTGATAAATGCGAGGTCGGTGGCTAAAAAGTCAACTGCAGTCCGGGAGCTGATCCTGGACCAGGCAGCCGACCTCGCATGTGTCACGGAGACCTGACTGGACAATGAATCAGGGCCTATATTGGCTGATCTTGTTCCGGCTGGTACTCTGTGCAGCATCAGCCGCGACTGGAGGGACAGGGGGGTGGGGGGTGTAGCCATTATTTTTGAGGATACCTGGTCTGTGAGGAGATTCCCCATGCAATCTATCGTGGGTACAGAGGGTCTCCATCTGGGGTTGGATTTGGCTGGAGATAGAGTGGGGATATTGCTGATATACCGTGCACCCACCTGTACAGCAGCCTCCCTGCACGCACTGACTGAGCTGGTGTCAGAGGTGATTTTGCGGTCCCCCAGGACGATAGTTCTGGGAGACTTCAATATCCATGCTGATGCGAGTATTGGAGGGGCAGAGCGTGAGTTCATGGCCGCCATGGCAACCATGGGCGTGTCTCAGAGAGTAGTGGGCCCCATGCATGTTGGAAGACATACCCTGGATATGATATTTTGCACAGACCTTGAGGTGGGGGATCCGTTGGCAGGGGAGGTATCAACAGTGCCCTTGTCATGGATGGATCATTATCTCCTCCGGGCAGATATCCTGGCACATGTCGGCCCCCGGGAGGGTGTGGAACTGGTTAGGTTGGTTTGCCCCCAAAGGCTTATGGAACCTGAAAGGTTCCAGATAGCTATAGAGGATGTTTCCTCTGACCTCGATGACTGCTCACTCAATGACCTTGTGTCCAGGTGGAATATCATGCTAATGGAGGCCATCGACTGTGTGGCTCTCAGGCGTCCACTCCCGAATTGCCAACAATGCAGCTCCCTGTGGTATAATCGCTCAAATTCACCACAGTTTTGATGCAACTTTTTCAGCAGGGAATGGGTCAGAGGCAGTAGAAGCCCCTTCTTGTCCTGTTTTATGGGATGAGTTTCAGGTGGTGTCACCCTCAGATGCGGGGGATGCTCTAGGGACTGTTCGAGCCACCTATTGTGAACTAGATCCATGCCTGTCCTGGCTGGTTAAGGCTAGCCAGGAGACATTGGGGCCGGTGCTGGTGAGGATAGTCAATGCCTCCCTTAGGGAGGGCAGGGTGCCGGGCTGTCTCAAGGAGATGGTGGTGTGGCCCTTGCTCAAGAAACCATCTTTGGACATTGACGCCCTTGCCAGTTATCGGCCAGTCTCTAAGGTTACTGAACGGGTGGTGGCTCATCAGCTTCAATGGCATTTGGACCCAGTTAACTTTCTCAATCTCTCGCAGTCGGACTTTTGTCTGGGTTATGGCATGGAGACTGCGCCTGTTGCCTTGGATGATGACCTCTCCCATGAGTTGGACTGGGGTCGTTCGACCCTGCTGATCCTATTTGATCTGTCGGCTGCATTTGATAAAGTTGATCATGAGTTGTTGGTGACTTGGCTGCGGGACCGGACAGGGATTGGTGGGACTGTTCTTGAATGGTTCTGCTCTTTCCTGGCCAGGAGAACCCAGTGTGTGGTTCTGGGGGAGTTTTCATCTTCCCCCCGAAGCCTCACATGTGGAGTACAGCAGGGTTCCATCTTATCCCCTCTCTTGTTCAATGTGTACATGCAGCCTCTGGGAGAGGTTGAATAGAGGGAGTATAGAGTGAGATGTCATCAGTATGCTGATGACACCCAGATATATCTCTCATTTTCCTCCGACTCAGGCCCGGCAGCCTTGATTCTTACTCAGTGTTTGTCTGCTGTGGGGGATTGGATGAGGACGAGCCGCCTGAGGCTTAATCCTGACAAGATGGAGGTGATGCTTGTGGGGAGGGCCGAGGGAATGGTGGCCCACATCATTGATGGGGTCTGCCCTCCCCTGGTTTCTCAGGTCTGGAGTCTGGGGGTGCTCCTGGACCCACAGCTCCGCCTGGATGCCCAGGTGGCGAATATGGTGAAGGAAACATTTCACCAGTTACACCTGGTGCGTCAGTTTAGACCGTATGTCTCAGACTCGGACCTGGCCACAGTCATCCATGCTTTTATTACCTCGAGACTGGATTACTGCAACGCACTCTACATGGGGCTACCCTTGGTGTTGGTTTGGAAACTGCAGCTGGTGCAGAATGCGGTGGCCCGTCACTGTGAGGTCCGGGCTGGACCGGGAATGGGAAAAAGGGTCAGGAAGGGAACACTCATGCACACGTTCGCTGAGCGGCAAGGGTGCCTGAAAACAACCCTCAGGATCAAATAGGGCTTAAGGACTAATAATCCACAGCCTAAATCATCATAGGGTATTTTGGGGGGTGAGCACACACCTTGGAGTAGCCGCCTTGAACAGTCACACAGGGTGCGGGAACGGGGGAGGGACGTGCAAGGGGTGAGGAGCGGGGGTGGTGCGAAGCCCAGGAGGGGGAGACAGGACAGGGCTTTCACTGCTAGAAGGGACCTGGGATGGTGCAAGGATAAACAGTAAGGGAAGCACAGACTTACCACACTAGAGGATACTTCACATAATCATACTAACTCACCACACGCAACCCTGTCACTCTTCCAGACACACACTCTCTCCACAAGCAACACGATCACAAGAAGACAATTCTCCAGACATGAAGGGGGCTGGTCTCAAAGGTGCTGCAGCACTGATCACCAGTGCTGTTACTGTGGAGATGAACTACCTTTTTCCCCACTAGCACAGCGGTGGTGCAGGTTCTCCGAGTGCTGTGGCACCGAGATTGAGGCTGTGGGTGTGGCCTACCCTTGCATCGGTTCTGGCGTCCCGTCCCCTGATGCAGGGTGGCCCTGCGGGGGCTCAGCTTGCAACTGTGCATGCTGCACAGGAGCCACAGGTGCTGGTGGTGGGGTTTTCCCAGCCGGGGAACCTGCAGGACTATCTGGCTTGCCCGATGAGGTATGTCCTGGGGGTGCAGTGTTTGATGATGCTCCCCGGGGCCTCCGCACCCCGGGTGCAGTCCTGACAGTCTCTTGCCAGGGACAGGCTGATGCAAGCATATCACACTGGTGCTTCACTCTCTGCATTGGCTGCCGGTAGGCTTCCGGGCCCAATTCAAGGTGTTGGTGTTGACTTTTAAAGCCCTAAACAGCTTGGGCCCCGCCTATCTACAGGACTGCCTCACCTTCCAGGTCCTGGAGCGGCCCCTGCAGTTGGCTGGTGGCACCCTCCTCGAGGTTTCCCGGGTGTCCATCATGAGGAGGGCGTTCTCTGCTGTGGCTGCGCTGCAGCTGTGGAACTCCTCCCATTGGAGATCCGCTTGGCTGCCGACCTTCCCTATTTCCACAGACAATGTAAGACGTGGCTGTTCCGCCAGACCTTTCCCGAGAGAGATGGGGTGGGTGGGTTGGGTTAGGGTAGAGGGGGATGGGGTTTATATTGTTTTTTAATTGAATCATTATTGTTTATTTTAATGTTTTTAAATGTTTTAATATGCTGTGAGCCGCCCCGAGATGCCTGAGGCAGGAAGGGGCAGCATATAAATTTTAATATAAATAAGTAAATTAAAAAAAATTATAAGATCTTCTTCAGCACAGGCAGAACCAAAATCCTTAAGAAGCTGTACTAAGTCCAACCTTGCTTTAGAGAGCAGAATGGTATCATCGACATACGTCAAAACAGACACTTTGCGGTTTCCAATTTTTGGGACCATATATTTCCCATGATCTTGATGGGACTCTGTCAGATGGTTTTCGTAGATGTTAAATAAAATTGGGGCCAACAGACAGCTTTGCCAAACCCCTCTTAATGACTTGATGCTTTCAGTCATGGCTCCTCTTAGCATGCATATATAAAAAGCACACCTCGCTCTCATTTCCAATTATTGTGGGGCTGATCTAGTACTTGCCCATGCACTATGCATGTGGTACATGTGTGCAAGTGTTGTGCATGTGTCACAGGGCAGTGCACGTGGTGTGTGACAGTTGTGCAACACTTGCACATGCACACCGTGCACTTAGTGCATGTGCAAGTATTGGATTGACCCTATGACTGCGATTATCCCATATCATCTTCTAACCCAAGGTCTGATTCAGTGCTCATTGAAGTCCAGTGGCTGCTTCCCACTACCTTCCAAAGGCGTTGGATCAGCCCTTAGACTATAAATTCTCACCCCTGTCTCTCCTGACGCCCCAAACCCGACTAGAGCTCCCACAGCTGCCACCATCTCCTCCTGTCCTTCCCATGAGAGGAGGTGCCACCAACGGCCAGGCCAAGCTGTCCCTTCCCCCAGCCCAGTCCAGCCCCCTCCTTCTGCCCCCACCCCCATACACAGGATGATCAAACGTTTCTCGCTGAAGCAGCAGAAGGAGGAGGAATCAGCTGGGGGCACCAAGGCCTCCAGCAAGAAAGTGTCCGCTGCCCTGCTCTGTATCAAGAAAGATATTAATGAACTGAATTTGCCGAAAACATGCAAAATAGAATTTTCTGACCAGGACAACATCCTCAATTTCAGGCTAATTATCGGCCATGATGGGGGTTTCTATAAAGGAGGGGAAAGTGTCTTCATTTTTAAGGTAGGACAAGCCTACCCTCATGATCCTCCCAAGGTGAAGCGTGAGACCATGGTGTATCATCCCAACATAGACCTAGAGGGCAACATTTGCTTAAATATCCTCAGAGAGGACTGGAAACCTGTACTAACAATACACTCTATAATTTATGGTCTGCAGTATCTCTTCTTGGCACCAAACCCTGAGGACCCCTTGAACAAAGAGGCCACCGAGGTCCTTCAGAACAACAGACGTCTCTTCGACCAGAACGTCCAGTGCTCCATGGTGGGCAGCTACATCGACTCCAACTACTTAGAGTGCTGCCTAAAATAGAACTGACCAGCTCTCAGCACACCCTGTTCTTCCCGCCCTCCCATCTCCCTTCCCAACCCCCCCTCCGAGGGACTCTGCCAACATTGCTGCCTTCAGCCAGCGGGGGGTGGGGAAGCACAAGTCAGGATCCCTTCTCCCTATCACACCCTGTCACAGAGCTTTACCCGTGGCAGCTGCCACTTTGCCCTCTCTCTGGTGAGCGAGGAGGCATGGAGGGGGTGGGGGGCTGCTGTATCTCTCTGCTTTCTCCTTGCCTGCCCTAACTCCAACGTTTGGTACCCAATGGGGAGCATCCCCTTGCACTCTGGCGCCTTCTTTCTGGAGCATAGTGCAACTGCGCTGACTCTCCCCCTCCCCTCCTCTATTTCTTCCCCTGCCGGGCATCAAGACTTCTGCACGCAACTATTTATTACCGAGGGGGCTGTGGGGCACCCAACCATATCCAGCTGGTCCAGGTACTGGGGCTTTGGAAGGTTGGACCCCATCTGGAGCATTCATTTTAGATTCCCATGAACTTTTGTGTCTGATTTTTAAAGCAAGTGAATGATAATAAAATGTAAATCAAGGGCAGGGGATGCGGGGGGTGGGGGGAAGTAATTCAACTGTGCCAATGAGGTTTTATGAGGTTGCCCTTCAATAGTAACAATCATTTCTATTGCCCACACCTTTATCACACAAGCTGCAGGAGAAACTACACTTAATGGAAGTCACTCTTTTTTTGCAGTTGCTTTTGATCTAAATCCTAAGGAAAGCATGCTTAAATTAAATAGAAACTGTGATTTCTATTTAAAAGAAAATGAAACGTTTCAGTGCAGTGCAAACTTAGATTAGGGCATATTTCATATAATAAAAAGAATAGATTACAAATAGTGTCTTATCTTGGTAAACTTCACATTGGAAGAGATGCAATTGTTTCTTTCTCCTAGCCACCTAAGAATGACTTGTCTGTATGCTTGTGTCACACAACCCATCTTTTAAATATTCTTTTTGTCTTGGACATTCAGTTCTTGGGCTGATTGATTTGTAGAAACAATGCTTTCAGTTTGTAGGAGACAGAGATAATATGAGGTGTTTTTGTTTGTTTTGTCTTGGTTTCTACTGTGTATTAAAGGTTCCAGACACTACCAGAATTCAAAATGATACTCCTTTAAACCAACAATATCTATCTAAGGCCCTTTTCACATGGGCTACGGTAGGTGGGAGAGGGGTGGGCAACGTAGTGGGTAAACAGTGCATGGGGGTGCATCCCACCGACCCCCACCCACCTCCATCCATCTCCACCCATCTCCACGCATGGAGCATCAGACAATGGCGCCTGTTGCTCCATGTGTGGGTGATGAGTGGAGTGCGGGATCGTGCACGCATCCCCACCCACCACTTGCGGTGTTCTCACAGGCACCCACCCATCCCCCCTGCACCTGCTGCAGTGTTTGCACAGGCACCCCTCCACCCACACACGTGTGGGGGGGGGTGGGCCATGTGAAAAGGGCCTAACTTTATCTTAAAATTACACAATGATCTTGTATTTGACATGGTTTTCAATAGGAACAATAAAGCATCCTTCATAAGCTGGATAAATTAATCACACCTTTTACAAGCTCTTTATCTGAAACTGTGACATCTTTTGTGAAAGATTACTTCGTTACAAAATGATAAAATGTACTACTTGTTTTTAGGCTGGAGCCAATGTTCTGCTGCAGGATGTCAATGGAAACATCGCACTTGACTATGCCATTGAAGGAACGGAATCCTACTTCATCCTTCTAACATACCTGGAAGAAAATGGTAGGTCTGCAAGGCCTTTTTGGTATTTTCTCCTGGTAGCTGTTATGTTCAGATGGGATGAAAAGCAATGGGGCAGCCCTTTGTCTAGTATCAGTCTATTTCAGTGGGAGCAAATGCAGCTAAATCAGTTCTATGTCATTTGAGTAGCTAACCCACTACTTTGCATTTAAAAAAAAAGTTATTTTGTTTTTCTTTCTTCTTAGCTGTAATATTTTCTATTGGTGAGGAAAATTTTAGTGTTCTTGATCAGATCATATTTGATCAGATCATTCTGATTCCAGAAACAGGAACACTTATACTAGCATTTATTTTCTGTACGGGGATTCCAAATGGGATGTAGGGCAATCTACTCCCTGGGGACTTGACACTGTGCCATTCATGCTCTCTGACCTAACACCTTTCGCATATTGGTTATACAACTCATTATAGAGTAAAATGAACTATCTTCAGTTTTCATTACCTTGTAGAGTACGGCAGCTTGACCTTGATCACAAACATAAGGAGTAAGAAGAATAGAAATAGGGACCCCAGTTAGTGAAAGTGAGATTTAGTACTGAGACAAGAGCAAGTGTTCCCTTTCTGTTGGGATATACCTGCCTTTTGGGAGCCCTTGCAACTACTCGTATTTCCCCACTGGTTAGAGATTCCCTGCTTCTGCCATTGCAAGATTGGTGCCAGTAATTTCCCATCATTTCTGGAACTTTCCAGGACTGTCCTTCTGCATCAATTACTAGCACTTCTGCATCACTTTTCAGCATTAAGCCTGTATATATTTATTATTATATTTTTATCATGTCCATCCTGCCTCTGGCAGCCCTGGGTGCAAACAACAAATATAAAATACAATCCCATAAAATCAATAAAAACAACATATAGATATAAAATATATACAAGTTAATTTTTTTTTTTTTAAAAAAAGCATAAGATGCTAAGGATAGTTGGTAGCAGGTCAGTTTACATTGTGTTTAGCAAAAACTAGCAAAAAACACAGTAAGTTTTCTTGTCGCGCAAATGAAGGTGAATGACCTTCATGCAATTGCTTGTTTCCAGACTAGTGAGCTTCAAGCCTATGACCTCACCTTCCCTAGTTCTGGGAACATTTCCCAAAGCTTCAGTGGTGTGTGCTGTGGATTACTCTTTTCTTTACTGATGGCCACAACGTTAACACTAGAGCTGAAAGAGGATACCCGCAAATAGGTTAACTTGTCAAATTTCTGGTCCCAAATCAACCATCCAACATCAGGTACTAATCTCTAATTAGTAATTGGTACCCGATGTCCCAGACTGTTGACTTCCAGTTCCAGAATGTCGACTTCCGGTACCAACCTTTTGCCTTTTTCATCGATATGTTGACTTATGACACCTATTTATCAGTGTTTCATCTCCAAAAAGTGACTTCCAGTCCAGGAAAGTCAACTTCTGGTCACATTATTATTATTATTATTATTATTATTATTATTATTATTCCATTTTTGGGATACCTGTTGGAAATCAGTAAATTGAAAAATCGGTTTCAAAAGTTACTGATTTTGGGAGTATCAAAGTACCTGATTGGTACCTGGGTAACCCTTTGGGTACTCAATGTGGTATCTGAAATGTGAGTATTGCCTCTGGGTACTAATTTAAGTACCCATTTCTGCTCTGGTTAATGCCCACACACGTTATATATCTGGGGAACTTTCTTCCTTTTTCCCCACTGTGGGCAACTTTTTTTTTTTGTTTGTTTTTTAAAGCTGGCTTGAGCACTGTATGGGCAAGGGAGATTCACTCCTACTGTGTGTGTGTTGTGGGGGTGGTGGCTTGGAGGGGGCAGGGGTGTACCAGGAGTGCTCAGCCCCCACCCACTTAGACTGCTCTGGTAGGATTGCGGAGAGTGATGCACCAGGAATGCTTGGTTCTAATCTGCTGGGAGAACTCTCTAGCGTGCAAGAGGGGAAAGCGCAATGGGAATAGAATACTATGCCCTTGCTCACTAGAGATGCTCTGCACCAAGACCTATCTTAGAGCCTGCCCAGTGCCTACACCTACTCTGAGGGGCAGGCAATAATGTGAGGCAGGCTCTTCTGCCTGCCTTTTGGTGAGGGAGATGGGGTGGTGGTGGGGGAGTGGGTTGGAGGGGAAGGTTTGTTGTTCAGTGCCTTTCTTTTTAATGTGTTTTAATGTGTTGTGTTATGTTTAGCTTTTTATGTTTGTCTATTATGCTATAAGCTGTCCCGAGCTGCCTGGAACAGGAGGGGCAGGGTAAATACGTTGTAATAAATAAAACAAATAAATTAATAAAAAATTAAAGAAGGTTCCAGGGGCCAGATGGAAAGAGGGCATGGACTGAAAGTTGACTCCAGTCTTGAGGTTCCCTGCCCCTGTTATATATAGGACCAATATACGTTTTGAGAGTAGTCCATTCCAAAAGTGGAGATGACTGACCCTCCCACAACTTCACTTACCTCCTGCTAATTACACTTATGGCAGCACACATGTGTAATTTAGTATTTACCCTTTCACACAGAGACACCAGAATGATAATTCAGTGCAGGGAAGAAACCCCACAGATACTCGGCCACATACATTTTAATTTTTTAAAAAAATGCAGACTGGAGCACTGTGTAGGGGAGAGGAGGCACTGTTCTTGCTGGGGGAGGATTGGACTGGGGAGAGGTGTACCAGGAGCGCGCAGTACCTGCTCACTTAGATGGCCGAGGGGGTGGCTTGAGGAGCAGAGAGGAATGCCCAGTTTTAGTGATGAAACAGACAGTTTAGTGTATGTTCAGGAGTAACTTTCTTTACTCGCAGTGCTTCAGTTTCGGAAATGGAGGGTGTAGCTTCAAGCTGTTGTGATGGTGCTTCCTTTTGCAGACTGTGGAACACAGATATGTGCACTTCTGAATATTTATTTATTTATTTATTTATTTATTTATTTATTTATTTTACAGATTTTGTATCCCGCCCCTCCTGCACAAGCAGCCCGGGGCGGCTAACAACAATAATAAATATACATATAAAATACAATATACTGCAACAATTAAAATATATCCCTCAATAGGAGGATAATAGTAAAAACACAAAGAAACCCCCCCTCCCCAATCCCCCACCCTCATTCCACTCATCATCCCTCTCCCTCGTCGCCTGACGAAACAGCCAGGTCTTACAATTCCTATGAAATGTCGGGAGGTTCGGGGCCAGACGAGCTCCCACCAGGAGGGAATTCCAAAGGCATGGCATGGTCACCGAGAACACCCTATCCTGCGTGGCCCCCTGGGAAACCCGAGGGAGCTCCAACATGACACCCCCGTATGACTGCAGGGGCTGGTCTAGAACCCAGGGAGTGAGGCAATCTCGCAAGTAGACAGGACCCAGGCCGTGTAGGGCTTTATAGGTCAAAACCAACACTTTGAATCGAGCCCAGAAGACTATTGTCAGCCAGTGCAGAGACCGGAGCACTGGTGTAATGTGCTCCCGGCGTCCCAGCCCCACCAAGAGCCGGGCTGCCACATTCTGCACCAGCTGCAGCTTCTGAGCCGTCACCATAGGTAGCCCCACGTAGAACGCGTTACAGTAGTCTAACCGAAGTATGAAGTAAATGTACATGAAATTACACTGCTTAGCTGCAAAACATTTTCTTTTCCCATTGATATTTTCTGTCCCAAACAGCATCATCCAGATTTCAAAGATATTTTGCAATTAACCAGTTTCATTCTAAATCTCAGTGTCTGATCTGGAGTAAATTATATTGTAGCTGGATCATATCATTCATGCACATTTATGCTAATTTAAATTGCAGTGAAGCATAAGCCAATTTACTGTTTGTGACATGACATAAAATAAAAGATATTTGAATAAGCAACATTAATTAAATAGTTGGCAATAAGGACGACTCTGAATTTTAAATCTTGAAGTAAGAAATTCATATTTCCTTAAGCCAGGTTGGCATCCTTTTGATGGACACTGGGATAAAATCTGACAACTTGTGATAAGCACATGATATCCAATTGCAAAATTAAGCACAGTGGTGTGTCAATTGGCTTATGCACCCTGAAATTGCAGCATCTTGCTTATTGCTGCTTGGAGAATTTTGCACGTTTCAAGAACCCTCTTGATTGAAATTTAGTTTGGGCTTCTGCCAGTTACTTTGCTGGTTCTCTAAGCTGCTGAAATTCCTTGCCTCTCAATATACAACCTGCAAGAGATTTGGTTAAATTTTCCATGTTTACAGCGTGATGAAACCTACACATTCTAATACTGCTTTCAATGCGTCTTTTAATTGCAGTCAGTTTGTCTGTGTGGGGTCTTGATTGCAAAGGGAAGAGGAAGAGTATAAATGGAGAATATTGTAGCATTCATATCAGTGAAATGTGCTTCCTATATGGAGTTTTCATGTATTTAAACAAATGAGTGGAATAGTGTCTTTACGTATGTGGAGTTCAGTGCTTATCTTTTTTTTGTCATCTCAAAAAATCTGGAGTTGTGATACAGTTTGTCTTGAAGGCTGTAGTTCTGGTTGAATGGTGAAAGGTTGCTGTATAAAAGAAAATTAAATGGTGACACACGATTCAGATTGCAATACCCTTACTGTAGTCTGGTTTTGCACTTACTTTGCTTTTAAATTGGCAGCTTTGAACTATTTAAAGGCAACGAAACTGTCTTTAGCAAAATGACAGGAGAAAAAAATAAACATTAAGGAAGGGATAGATAGTAACTGGATGAAATCAGAGTAATGCTTGGTTGTTAAGAATGAAAGTGATCCCAGGGTCTTCAGTGAAATGGCAAAAGCTGCACAGAAAGGAATGTCTGAATCTATTTTTCTTTTCCTTTTCTTTTCTTTTTTAAAAAAATACTTTAAGCCTGAAGCAGATGGCTATTTTTAGAACAGCCCTATTCAATTCTCAAAGAATATGAGAAAACTAACTGCTTCAATTCATCAGTATGAGCAGGGGGATTGAAGTATTATCTAAACTCCCTATCATTTATTGAGTGACAATGTGTTAAACAATAGAAATTCTGATATATGCCAGAACATCACCCTGGGAGCCAGTCATTGATGCCTAATAGTCTTGGAGGGATGGTTATCCCTTGGTAAGCGTGTGTACTCCATGTTCTTTCCTGGTATCGCAGAACTGAGATTTTGACTTATTAAAGAAAAATTATCAATACAACTATAAGAGAGCCCCTCATGTCCCATGGTGGACTGGGCATTGTGGGGACTCATTGGAGAGGTGTGGAAAACTGGATGTGTTGTGCTTACCTTTCTCCCCAACATTGGGAGTTTCCCACCATAGTGGGAAGGTGGCAGCTGCTAGCCAAGGTTCTGCACAAGATAGGAAACAGACAAATCTTCGTCAAGGTGATTGGAGTGCTGGCCAATCATGACCTGTGGCAGTGGGGTGGGAAGCACTTACTACAGGAGTGAACAACATAATCAGCAACTAGTTGTTGTTGTTTTTTACATTTAATCTTCATCTCCTTTGTATATTTCAAGTTGTGGATATATCAGCTTTAATATCCCATTTTATGCATTCAACTTCTTCCCAAAGGAACAGATCTTGAGGTAAGTACTTGATTTTCTTTAATCAGTCCGTCCACAGCAAAACTCAGACTTGGACCCATGTCAAACATTCTTGCAAGAGAAACATTTTCCCAATGGTCTGTGGCCAGCAGCTTGTGAGTTATGCAGACCTTTGCTGTTAATTATATACACAAATTGATCTCTGTGTTGTTCTTCTAATTAGTGCCATATGTACTCATGGAAGCCTTGTTGTTGAATCAGCAATAAATTCAGGCAGCCTTCAATTTGGATTTTGTGCAGCCTCCAGTAATTTTTCATCTAGGTTCTTTTATCTTAAATGAATACAGTGTCTTAACTCTTCAGTGAGAAACCTCAACTTGCCATTAACTGATTTTCTTGAGGCCACAAAGTCCTGCAGCAGACTGAATATTGTGTGTGTGTGTGTGTGTGTGTGTGTGTGTGTATAGACACCAGTGGTGGGACCCCGGGCCCATTACCGGCTACCGGATTTACCGGTTACCGGTTCTACGAAAACTGGATTCCCGGATTAAATCCGGTATACCGGTACCGGATTTATTTCATTGGTTTCAATGGGGCGCTGTGTCCCCATTGAAACCAATGAAATAAATTAATTCCCTCCCCCTCCCAGGCTGCGCGGGTGGAAGGGGGGACACCCCCCACCCACCCTGCCCAGCCTGGATTTTTGTTTTAAAAAAGACTAGAGTAAGACCCAGAGGCGAGGCGAGCCCACCCCCCCCAGGGATCGGGTCATACTTACCGGCGGCTGCGGGGACGCCGCGGCCGCTGGTGCTGGGGGGTGGGCTCGCCTCGCCTCGCCTCTGGGTCTTTTCTTTACTTTTTTAAAACAAAAATCCAGGCTGGGCAGGGTGGGTGGGGGGTGTCCCCCCTTCCACCTGCGCAGCCTGGACTTGGGGAGGGTTTTTTTGAAAAAAACTTTTTTGCTGGGGCAGTTTTTTTACATTGCAGCCATTTTTAAATGGCTGCAATGCAAGAAAAATCCGGTACCCTGGAATCCGGTACCCGGTGCGGATTACCGGGTCGAATCCGATAATGCCGGTACGCCCGGTACCGGCATTATCGGATACCGGATTCTACCGGTTTCCCACCCCTAATAGACACAGACACAGACACACAAACACACACACACACACACACACAATAATATATAATATAATTAATTTAATTAATGTAATTATTATCATATAATATAATCTATAAATGCATGCTTTGGGAAAAACCTGGACTTCTAAGTGAGGTTCATAGGGTAAAAACGTGATTGACCTGGGATTCACCTGCTTGTCTGTTTCTGTGCTGCCTGATTTCGGCCTGGGACTGCCTTGGGGCAGCATCCAGATGACTTCTGCCTCTGTACTTCCTGTTTCCTTCCTTTATACTGCAGAGTGGGTGTGCCTCTGGCCCCACTCTGGTTCCCTTGAAGACACAACAGCCTGTTCAAGCTGCTCCCTGCCACACGAGTATTTTGGGAGTTTTCACACTTGAACAGAAAGTCAGAAAATAAATCCTTGGGGGCATGGGGTGGACTATTAAATTTAGTCTGCATTTTTTCCATTACATTGAGTGAGTCCACAAAATATTCAAGCCAATAAACATCTTCCAAAGTCTAACCAAAAGTTTTTCAAACATCAGATCACTTAGGGGAACGAGAACAAAATTCAAAAAGACTACCACAGTAAAAAACTGAAAGAGAATTATTTACCCCGTTCAGAAATGCTATAAAGTCACACAGTATTGTGTACAAATCAAGCATTTACGAAGTTTTTACACTTCAGCATATTGACAGAATTGTCTAACTGATAGTTGTTACCAAGGGGCAGCTGTGTCTTAAGGGTCACCATTAAAGCAGGAACAAATAACATTTTTTTTTTAATTTCCTGATATTATTCGAGATTTTGGCTAGCCACCTTGACTAATATCCAAATCTGAAACAAGTAACAACATATCCATTCCTTCTGTTGATTTTGTTTCAGTAGTTTGTTTCTGTTATTTGATGTTTCAGTTATTTTGTTTCAGCATTATTTTAACACTGCTCTGCATGTAAACTGCACAACCAAATAAGCTGAAGACTCCAACTGAAAATGATTGAAAATGGATATCCAAATGAAGTAGAATGAATATCTGCACTGTCAGATATGGTTTGAAGTGGCCAAATTAATCAGATAAATACATTCATGTTGAATATTTGTTTCAGCCCTAGATACCATAGGGATTCGATTTAGGACAAAAGCTTTTTGATATTTTTAGCAATAGTCTAAAATGCAATGTTAAATCATTACTGACAAAGTTTGAGGATGAGACAAACAATTAATGGAGTGGTGAACAATGTGACAGTTCGGGGCAGTTATAAAGAATAGCTTAATAAACCAGACTCGTTCTAATAGCACATGTTTTAATATTGGGTGAAAACAGATGTGACGTTGGACAGTTTTGGCCTGCTTTAGCCCGGGACTCACCTGCATGTGTGTTCTGTTGCTACCAGGTGTTGGCTAGTGTATGCCCCGGGGCTGGGTGACTGGCTGTTATGGGACACATCCTCCAAAGAAGGTCAGAGATGCATCCTGATTCAGTCCCGGTTCTGGGCATGCTCAGAAGAACGTGCTGGCTACATCCTGGATGGTGCCCGTGGTGTGGTGACACTGCCAGTGCCATCTTGGAAAGGTCTGAGCATGTTCAGAAATACTGTTGCAAGGGGGAGGGAAGCAAAATTTGTGTCCAGAACAGCAAGATAGCTAGCTCTGGTTTTGTGTGCTCCCAGGTCACAAGGGAGCTTAGAGAACTCAGAATGTGGTGACCACCTCACCTTCTGACACCAACTCCTGCATCCCACCCAAAAAATTAATCATGAGCTGCCAAAAGAAATTTGGAATAAAGACATGCTTTTTTCCAAATATAAATATGTGCAGCATTTGGTCATATGCAGTGTCCTATATATATATATTTTAATCTCAAGCAGCTTTTTATGTTTGACAGAACATGGAAAGAGTGCTTATTTTTCAAATATAGGATCCATCTGTTTACTTAGAGTGATTTCTGTTAAAATGTATGTAATCCAATCCCTATATCTATTTTCTTCTCCGAGGCTATTAAATATGAATGCTTTGTAGGGACAGGGGGAAGCTGCTTTTCTTACTTCCGTTACTTCATGGTACATAGCTGCCTTGTGAATTAAATCTCACTTGGAAATAAGCTGGTGGAAGCAGAAATATGTGGTAGGTTTCTATGGAACCTGTTGGTTCCAACCTTGATACATGGTAGACAGTGACACATCTGCTGTGTAATTTGTTCCTTAAAATAGGGACTTGTTTATATAATTCTGTGACATTGGCTTGAGCTTTCAGGAGGGGATAATTGTGCATCCAAAGTGCATCATTATTTAGTCTTGCACACAATGCTTTGGTTTGTTACAACTGACAAGACAAATATGAACTCTATCTTGTACATCTGAAAGCAAACTAGTATGTTCCTGCTTAGAATATAATGAGGGATTATACACAGTCAAGCTGCTGTCAGGGGGAAAAGAGCAAGAAAAAACATTTGTTGTGAAATCATGTTTTTTTAAAAATAAATACTGATAGTGAAGAAAATACATATTATTTCTTTTTGAAGTAGATTTATCTATCTCACGCCATAGCTAGTGGTTTTTTTCCCCTCCTTTCATGTGTCAAAATGTCTTTTTTCATGCTTAAACTTTTCCTTTTCTTTTAACAAAAAGTTTCAAATAAATAGATAAATTAAAAAAATACTGGTTGAGAGCTACTGTCCCTAATTTTGATGCCACCTTTATTAGCACTTGGGATGTTTGAATAATACAAACACAGATCTTTAGTTAGAATGTAATGTGGATATGTGAATACTGGCTCCCTTAAAGTCAATTGCAAAACTCCCATTGACTTTGATCGACCCAACTAGGGCTGAAACTCAGCAATTGGGATTACTCTGTTTTTACTGAGTATCCCGGTCCTCAACTTGGGGTGAAAACAGACATGACACTAACCACCCTTTACCCACCCTTGGTGGTTATTTATCCATGTTGCAGGACTGCATAGGGCACCAATACAGCCCTGCAACATGCATAAATAACCAAGGGTGGTTAAAGGGTGGTTAGCATCATGTCTGTTTTCACCCTTGGTTTTGCCGAGTACCAAGTAACCAAAGAATTTGCCTCAGTACTCAGTACTCCCCAGCTACTCGATTTAGGAATGGAGCTGCCGCAAGGGTGGCAGAGAGGGCAACAGGGGTGAGAATTCTTGCAAAGTAACCTTTGAAATTTACAAGCGCTGGCCAGGCTTGTAAATTTCAAATGCTATTTTGCAAGTCCCATTTCAGCCCTTGGAGGATTCTCTCTGAGCCCACTTCCTACCCCACTTCTGAGTACCGAGTATTCACCAAGTTTTCTAGGAGTGGCCCAAAACCTGGGCCCGATCCTTGAAAACTTGGAAATGGTCATGAATAATTTTTCTACTAAGTCAGCCCTAGACTAAACCTTTCAGTCCGTGGAGGGTATAAGCCTCCATACTGGACGTTTTGAAATGTCAGTATGAAAGGGAAGGAGTCAAACTTGGACCTGGTAAAAGCAGAGGCCAGTATCATTTAAAATAATTTAATACCTCTGACATGAAGTCTAAATATGGCTCATTGTTTACAAAACAAATGGACTGTAACCTTTTGAAATTCATGTTGGAGAAGTAATTAATGGATGGTGGCATCCTGCAAGGGAGCACACAGGTTGGAACTGTTTTTTTCTTTCTTTTTTTCTTCTGCCTTGCAACAGTAAGTAGAACCCCAGAGAGAAAAGTTAAAGGGTATGGTAGAAGACTGAACTGAAGAAAAAGAAAGCCATCCCATAAATAAAGACATAACACTTAAAGTTCTTAATACTTAAAACCAGCAGTGAATAAAGCAAGGTGAAAAATGTGCACAGGGACAGATGAATGAGAAGGGAAGAAGTCATAAGAAAAAAATGTATCGTATTTAGAAAAGATACTGCCAAAGACAGTGGTACATACTGGAAAGGGCATCACTTGTAAGTAAATTTATTTACGGCCATAGGGCGTCATTGTCAAACATAAAGTCCATGTTGTCTTCTCATCTGCATAGGTGACTCCCCTAATGAATGGAAAGTTGTGCTTGGGAAGACCCCAAAATCTTAAATCTTAAAGTAGGTGCCTTAAGTATAGCCTACTATACCCAAGGGAGACCTTGGGAGAGAGGGCACAAGCTTGTTAGCTTCCATTGAGATGGCAGACTTGGTTGAGATTTGAACACATGCCTCACCTTTTATTTTAAAACTAGTTTTATTAGAAATCAAAAGCACAGAGAAAAATAGAAGAAACCGATTGTGTCTGGTTTACATTTCAAGTTAAGTGTATACTGATGATTTCATCTGAAATTATAGAAACGAAATACACATTATCTCATATGTAAGGGTCATTTTGACAACCATTTGGCACTGTCAGAGCCGCCTGCTGCGGCCACCCCTGGAGACGGCTCTGGAACCCCGGGACATGCCGGAGAGCCACTTCCCCATTCACAGCCCAGCCGCTGCGCCGCCTACATTAGAGATGGCTGCAGCGGCACCGGAATTCTCCCCACAGCATCGGGTTGCCACCTGATGCCAGCCCCACAAACGCCCAGTCAGGGACCTCACGCAGTGTGGGGTCAGTGCCTGAGCCTGTGCGGCACTCCGCATGGCTGCAGGCACATAGGAGCGTGGAGTCCGCACTATAAACTCCGGTGTTGTGAGGCACAAAGCGCCAGTAATGAGAGCATGAGAAGCTAGCACCTACCTAAGCTAAGTGTGGTTTCGTTTATCTTTTGTATACCTTAATCAGAGTTATAGTGATTGTCATTGTGTTGTTCCTTGTTCCCTTCCCTGTGACTGAGTGAGTGAATGAGTGAGTGAGTGAGTGAGTACGAGGTGAGGTGAGAGTAAAGAGTGCTAGCCCCTTCCCCTTCCTGGGACTCTCCCCCTCCTCCTGGAGAAGAAAAGCCCTATTCCCCATCCCTTTGAACCTCGGTCCCTTCCCTTCCCCCTCACCCTCCACACCTCTGTCACCCATTTACCCTTCCCTTGTGGACTGTTGTGTGACTGTGGTATACGTGTGTGGTGCGAGGCCATCCGCTTACAGAACCGCTCTATGCCCTATGATGATAGAGGCCTGATCTCATTGAGATCTAAAGGCCATAACACTATCCTGACGGACTTGTTTCCCAGGTATCTTCTAACAGAGCGAGGAGTTTGGTTTGGTTTGGTTTGTTGTGCGTGTAGGGCTCTCCATAGAGCATGCCCTCTGCTCTCGTTTCTCTTCTCCCCTTCTTTCCCCCTCCCCCGTGACAGACACCAAGCATACACTTTTCATTCTTCTTCGAAATGGGCTGTCACAAGCTTTGTAAGAACCACCACCACCACCTCCTCCTCCTCCTCCTCCTCCTTTGTTTTCACCCAATGTCCTCTTGTCCCCCCACCCTGAAAGAAGACACGTGACACTATTTATGGAGTACAAAAAGGCCGCACCAAACTTTATTAGCCTTGTCGGGGGGAGGGGGCTATGCCCCTCCCGGTCCTGCCAACCTAACTCTAACTATAACTTGGGTAGAGTAAACTTAAGGCGGTCTGATGTCCCTCAGTACCGCAACAATGTTAACTATAGCTGCTGCAATGTCACACCTGTCGGGCCGCCCCAGGCCGGATCAGGAGGCCATTCCTTCCGTGACCCAAGGAAGGAATTGAGGGGAGCCGGCGATGACCCTGGACCGCCCCTGTCCTGGGCCCTTCACCTGGCCCCCACCCCTTTCCTGGGTCCACCACGATGCTGGCCGGTCAAGCTCTAGCATTCGGGTGTACCCCATCTCTTAAGGAGATGACCTGGCAGCAGACTATCCCTACCCCTAACTCTCTAACTCGCAGGACCCCTGCCACTAGAGATTGCCAGCGTTGCTTGGCTAATCTCGCCCCCCTGCCCCCGACTCACCCAGCATAAGGCTCAATTTTTGCTGTATTGCGATAAGGTACAACTCTAATCCTTCGTCCGACAAATGCACCCCATCCGGCCGGTAAAGCTCCGGCCGGGAATATTTAATTCCAGGGTGCCTGATCATGTCGCCCCCCAAATCAGCCATCAATTTCTCCACCTCCTTATTTATCTTCCTCCTTGCCTTATCCACCTTACTGGGGCGCACGGCATTCTTCCACCTAATTCTTTCCAGCATCTCAGACCACACAATTTTTGTACAGGGGAGAAGTCGTCGTGCCTCCCAGAGGTCCCTTTTTATACACGTGGCCAGGTGTAAATAAATAAATAAAATAAATAAACCTGTTTCCACAGGAATGTTGTTCTCCCCAAGATGTACAACCAACACGTCTGGATGCATCTCTCTTGCAAGTGCGTGGACCACCGGCAGGAACTGAGCCCATCTCATTCCTCTTCTTCCCTTCCACGCCACTTCAGCAAGATGTCCCAGGCCCAGCTGGGTTCCCCAATACGAGCGTCCATCTCGCTTTCCGGCCCAGTAGACCATACTGTGGCCGACGATCACGACTCTCCGCCGTCGTGAAGGCAGTTCCCTTCCTATGAGAGACAAACTCTGATTACCATTACAGTCGCTCGCCTCCCTCCTCCTGCCACCCGGAGGCTAACTGCTCACTCCAGCTTCACTTTCCGCACATACGCACGGAATGCTCTCGACTTCCATCGGCCGATGGATTTAACTTGCTCTTCGGAAAGACCTGCCGCTGCGGCGCTGCTCGCCGCGCCTATTCTGAATGAGTGGGAACTAAATGCTTGAGGAGGGAGGTTTCCCTTTCCCAGGGCTCTCCTTAGCACTGCTGAGAATTGGAATCTCGTTACCCAGGCCCCATTCTTATGTATGTACAGCTGACCTGGCCCGATAGGGCGGAGCTGTAAATAGTCTTCCAGCGCCACCACTGGGCACAACTGACGATCGGCCAACCTTCCTAATTTAATTACCTGCCCCCTTCTATACTTATCCGTCTTGGATCCCCTCAGCAAAACCTCCAGTCCCTGCACACCCACCTGAACGTCCTCTATGCCGACTACGACTCCCCCTTGATTCCTTGATGTTTCGGCCGTAATTTCGCTTACCCGGAACGCTCCGAAAAATGCCATCTTAAACAAGCTCTTAAATGTTACACTCTCGAAGGCCGAGAAACAAACCTCGGGTAGCTGATTACATATTTGCTGCAGTATCTTAGGGGTTATGGGCTGCCTACTATCAGGTCCTTGTGGGGATTCCCTTTGCCACCCTTCCAGCATTTTTCTAACCAAAAAACCCTCACTAGGGGATGTGAAACCTGCCAGTTTATTATAAAAAGCTAATGCTGCCAATTTACCTGAAATTGTCCGAGGTGCTAGCCCATGCTTTCTCAAGCTAATTGCAAATTGTATTGACTGGGCCTCCATAATAGGAAATTGGGTCATCCAGCCTTTTTCCTCCCGGTACCTTTGAAATTCACTCAGAGCTTGGGAGTATGTTGCTCTAGTGCGGGGTGCCAAAGACCCCTGCACCGCTTGGAACATTTCTAGAGTCCAATGTTCCAGATCCCCGGCGGAAGTTCCTCCGGATCCTGCCTGACCTCCGGCGCCAACTGTCTGAAATGCTCCATCTGCTGGCGAGAGAGTGCATCGGCAATCCCGTTGCTAATACCCGGGACATGCCTAGCCGTAAACAAGATGTTACTGCCAAGGTACTGCCGCACGAACTCTCTCACCAGTCCCATTACCCTAATGGAGCGAGACGACATCGAGTTCAACACATGGACCACCGCTAGGTTGTCGCACCAAAACAGAATTGTTTTGTTTGCGAATTCCTTCTCCCAAATGTAGACTGCTACCACTATCGGGAACAGTTCCAGGAAGGTGAGGTCCCTAGTCACTCCTTCCCTGCCCCACTGTTCTGGCCATGGGGCTGCGCACCATCTGCCAGCCCAGTACAGCCTGAACCCCAAAGATCCAGCCGAGTCGGATTGTACCTGCAGGCCTGCTTCTAATAACCACTTCTGCCTCTATATACTAATTCCATTGAACGTTTGGAGGAAGTGGCGCCAGGTCCGAAGATCTTCCTTCATTTCTGCTGTTATCGAGACGTGGCAATGGCCCCCTAAATTCGCATACAGTCGCGCATACATTCCCCGCCTTCGCATACAGTCGCGACAAAAATGTGTGCCCCGGAGCAACCACCCTGCATGCGAAGTTGAGGCTGCCCAATAAAGACTGTAGTTGCCTGACCGTCACTTTCGATCTATCTAAAATGCAGTCTATGTCCCCAACTAGGGCTGTCAACTTATCCAAAGGCAGGCGTGACACCTGTTCATTGATATCCAACTCTATGCCTAAGACCATCAATACTGATGCTGGGCCCACCGTTTTCTCCGGGGCCAACGGTACGCCCAGCTCAGCGGCCAGGCTTTGAAAGCTCTCTAGTGCCCTTTCACATTCTCCTGTCTCGGATGCACCCAGAAACATAAAATCATCGATTTAATGAATAATATATCGAGACCGAGTCCTGTGGCAAACCAACCATTCCAGCAAGGAGCTAAATCGCTCAAAGGCCGAACAAGATATCGATCACCCCATGGGGATCGCCTTGTCGAAATAAAACTGGCCTCTAAACTGGAATCCAAATAGTTTAAAACTCCTGGGGTGAACTGGCAGGAGTCGAAATGCTGATTTTATATCGCATTTTGCTAGGAGTGCCCCCCTCCCGCACTCCCTTGCCATTTTGATTGCCGTGTCCAGAGAAGCGTATCGCACCGAGCAGAGCTCCAGCGGGATCGTGTCATTTGCCGAGTATCCCCGCGGGTGGGACAGATGGTGAATGAGGCGGAACTCTCCTTGTTGTTTCTTGGATACTATGCCCAGAGGGGATACGTGAAGATCGGGAAAAGGGCGCGAAGCAAAAGGGCCAGCTATGCGTCCCTCTGCCCCCTCCTTGCAAAGTTTGGTGGCAACCAATTCCTCTTTACCCTTTATTGATTGGAGGTTCCATACCCCTACCCTCGGATGCTTAAATTCTGCGGGGATAACAAAACCATCTTGGAATCCTGAGACCACGTATTTCACCTCCCTTACCAGTGGGCACCCCCTCAATGCCTGAGCCAGGGCCTCATGATTGACTGGGGTTGGGGCCCTTGCCTCCCCCTTGCTGCTGAGGACCCCGGGGACTCAGCTTATTTTGTTGTCGGCCTTGCGGTGATGACCGGGACCGACCACACTGGGTCGCTGAATGTCCCCCCCCACACTGGGAACAGGCGTGCTGAAACCTGCACGGGGAGCGGGCGCAATCCCCGGACTCGTTGAAATCCCAACAAGTCCCCCCTTTTTGGTTACCCTGACGCCCACCCGCCCGAAAGGGTTCATTCATTGGGGCCACGCCTCCCCTCACTAGGGTGTGACCGCTATCTGTCCTGTGGGTCTCTGCTGTGTTGGCCATACATTCTAACCACAGGTCCTGAGCGTATACGTCCCACCTCAAACCGGGAGTTTTTGCAGCCCTCTTTCGAAACCCTTCGTCGTAGCAGAGCCATGCCCCCGGGTTCCCGGAGTCATAGGCCCTACGCACTATATCCTGATATTTAAGAAGTTAGGCCGCCCGGTCAGGCGCTGCCTGGACCATGACCCCCAACAACACAGAAAAGGAAGCTGACCAGTTCGCCCAATTCCTGTCAACCTTGGGGTGCTTGAACCGCTCCTTCTCCTTTTCCTTTTCTGTTGTGCTTAGGTCGAGGACTGGCTCAGTATAAAGCAGGGAAAACACATCCACATAGTCTCCCCTCCAGATTTTATCATGGGTGTGCTGGGCCAAGTGTGCTCCGATCGGGGCCCCTAGGGGCACCCATGCCCCCGGTTCTGCTATGGCCAGCGCAACCTGCGTGGCGCTGGTGTGGCCCGCTACACACCCTTCCTCAGCCGGCCCCACTTCCGCCCTGCTTCGACTAGTACCACCCTCGCTCCCTGGTGCTACTCTGGAGACTCCTTGGGCCCCAGTGTGTTCAGGTTCCAGCCAAGGTACCCATGCTCCCATCCAACCCAGCCTTCTTGGTGTTGCTGTGTTGGACTGAGCCGGTCGCTCACCCCCAACACCCCCTTTCCACCTGCATTCACAGGGGTTGCACTGCCAACACCTACCCGTGTTTCCCCAACTGGTGCTGGCTCCTACGTCCTCCCTCGGAACCGCTGCCGGCCTCGCCCGTGATGCCTGTCCACTTTCCCCTGCATTTGCCGACGCCTGCTCCTTGGCCCTATCCCGCCCGAGTGGATCCTGTGACGTCCCTGCTGGCTGGCGTCCTTCTGCAATCTCTGCCACCTTGCCTTCCAACGCGGCGACCCAGCCCATGAATTCGTTGAGGGTACGCAGGACGACCTCCAGTTGATCCTCCAGTGCTCGCCGGCTCGGCGGTTCGCCGTCCCGATCCCTGCTGGGCGACAACTGCCGCCTTCCCCCCTGCCAGGGCGGGGAGGAAGGCTTTGGTGGACTCCGCCCGTCTTGCCTAGCCGATCCTTCTTGCCCTCTGCCATCACCTGTTCCCGCACCCGCTGGAGCTTGGCCCCCCTGTAGCCCACAGGGCTTTATTTTGTCTTCCATAGAAATTTACTGCAGATAGCATATGGACCACACTTTACACATTAAATGATTAAAAAACCCATAAAGAATGGCATATAAGCTGTAAATAAGTGTTTTTAAATAAAGAACTTTTCATTGGTAAATTAGCAGTTTCCTATGAATGATAACTCTGAATTTGCACACTCTGTGCTATATAATAAAGTGTCTGCAGTGCATGGAGTGCTTACTCATGTCTCCTGCTGTCTATCCTACTGCTGCCTTATTGCAGCTTATGCTGGTGGTTTTATATACTTTATTAGCCAGCTACGTAACAGCACAAATTACATAAAATCCATAAAATAGATCAAACAGGTCTGCATTGACTCATCAAAATGTCCAATGGGTTAAACTATGCCAAATAAACTGACATGGAATGAGAAGTATTTCATGAGACTGCCCTTACACTCTGCTTGGCTGAAGAGTAAGAGCTGTCAGACTAGATCAGACCAATGGTCTAGCGTAGCTAGCCCAGGATCCTTCGAAAGAGGCCGCTACCAAGTGAATAAGACTGGGGTACTTCTGTGCAAGATCCTCCCCTTCTCTCCCCACCCCCACATGGTCCTGTACATCATCTGAGCACTCCAGTGTCGACCATGGGGTAAATGATATTTCATGGGAACAAGTCTTTGGAGAGCTTTCCTTTTCACCAAAGATGGCTGCCTGCCTGTATCCTTTACAAATAAAGGAGGTGAGGAGGGAGATGACAGCTATAACACCAGGAAGTGTAGCTAGGCATGAGGTCACAGCCATATAGACCCCAGGTTGTCCATAAAATATTTAATGCAAGAAGGGATGGAATTGTGACAATTTGTGACAAGGGGGTGTGGGGAGCACTGGTCCTAATCATCTCCTTACTAATTCTCAATTGCATTTCTATGTTTGAAAACTAAAAAGATCTCCCTTACATAGAATCTGGCTGCTTTCCCACGAGACTCCTTGTGTAGCCTTTGGCGCCGCGGAAGCATGCACTACTCAAATGACATGCAGCTCCCGTCTCGTGGGAAAGGCAGAAGTGTGGCTTTTCTGCCAGCAGGTTTGCGCATCGGACAGGGTAGTGAAATCCTATTCTGTTCAATGCGTATGTCTGCTGGTGGGAGAGCTACATGTCCACCTTTTCCACGAGACGGGAGGAGTGCTACATTTGACTAGTGCATGGCGTCAAAGGCTGCTCGTGGGAAAACAGCATGCACTAAAAGGCTGTTAGCTGGAAAACCACCTTAATGGGGTTCTGTATTGCTGGTATTAAAAATGTGTGTAGGGGGATGATGTGTGACATACTTTTTGGGAGAGAGGGTCTATAGTAGTGTAAGAAACTATGATGATGGGGGTGGGGGGGTATAATGGCACCAAAAAACCAACATATTTTCTAGTCAGTTCCCTCCTAGAAGATTTAAATAGGAAATCCCAGGACGACTAAAGAGGCATGTACTCCCCTGATGCCCATCCCCCTGGCCTTGTGCTCCCTTATCCTGGACCTGCTTGGAACTTGAGAGAGGTTCGTAGAGCTTGGCAGGCAGTTCTCCTGCTTTCCAGGGTCCCATCGGGGCAGCCTGGGCTGTACATCTGGACGATGTCCTCCAGCCCCAGTTACCCATGGAAGACTTCTCACAGCAGTGTTCCCAGCAGCTGCTGCACCAATTCCTCCTTGGCCCTGCTGGGCTGCTTGTTCACTCCCACCACAGTGGAAGGGGGGCCCGACAGGGCAGCTGGCTCCGCAGGTCCCACATGATCCCCTAGAGCTGGGCCTGGTCTCCCTGTAGCTGCTGCAGGGAGCTGGGCTGGCAGAGAAGAAGGACCACTTGGGAGAGAGTACACCTCCTCCCCATGGTGCAGGGGCAGGGGATGTGCACACTAGCTTCTCCCCCAGATTGCAATAATTGCATGCCTACCCTGGGACCCCCAGCAGCGTCTCTCCCCAGGATGTCTGGGGTGGTGGTGGTGGTGGTCTTGCCCCTTTGGGAACCATCGAGATTTAGGGTTCCAAAGGTGCATTTTTCTCAAAAATCAGGTTTGTTAGAATCCGTATTGCACACCCCTAGTAAGCTTTGTTTCTACCCCATATCTAAAATAAAAACTAATTTATCAGATTTTGAAAATAAGAGTTCCTTAAATTACTCATGAGATCTGGAAATCTTTGCTCTGAAAGACACTTTTGTGAGAAAGAAGCCTCAGTGGTGATCCAGTTGTTATTAACTCTTCCAGACAATTATTTTCCTGAAGAAGCCTTGTGTTAATTCAAAATTGCCTTAAAGCAAAATATCCATGCTCATTGCTCACCAAATGTAATGCAGTTTTGAAATCAGTCTCACTGTAAAGCTCTCTTCTGGAATTCAATTAGAGAGAAGTAGTAAACAAAATATTATCTCTAAATGTCTTCATGAAAAGAAATTGTCATAGTTGAGCAATTCTGCCTGGATAATAATACTTCTCTAGCCTTTTCCATCCAAGCGCTTGGAGAGCTTTTTATAAACATTAGAGAATTAATCCTCATAATACTCCTGTCAGACACATTAGAATTGAATACAAAGTCAACATTTGCAGAATGCCATTGCTAGATCTGGTTGAACTATTTATTGTTAGTTATGAATAGATTCTGTGGTGATATTGTTCTCTCCTTTTTAAAATCATCTGTTTTAAATTTCCCCCTGTGAATAGCAACTTTTTTTCAGGAAGGTCTGTTAACTGTATCTGAAGTGCGCTTCAGGGTAAAGAGCTGCCTATCTAGAAAAAATAAAATAAAGTGTTTGAAATCAAATGCAAAATATCAATTACCCTTTCTATTCTGGTTTCATGCTTCGGTTCACCCCGCTCCCAAATTAAGCCCCTTGGATGCAGTCTTCAACCAAATCCTTTTGGAGTCTGTCTATTCACCATCTGTATAGGCACAATCCTGTTGTTGCTGTACCCAGGAAGGAAGACCAGGTCACTTATTGGGATTTAAAGGCCATACTCTTTATTCAAATACAAATATTAAGTTGTCTGGGGAGGGGAACATCCCCTAACTTGGGTTCAGTAATGCAAGCTTAACAGTGTCAACTAGGGTAGCCTGATGTCCACTCAGGTGCCAGTCCTTGGTCTAAACTATTTCTTAAGTCACTCTCCTACCCCCTGCCACCTAGCTGGGCTCAAGGGTATTTCTGTTAGGGATGTGCAAACGCGGTTCGGCCGTTCGGAGTTCAGCCCAAACTCAGCCAGTTTGGACGGCTGAACCAGATGCCCAAACCAAATGCGGGAACCCCCGAACAGTTCGGCTGCGTTTGACTGAGTTCGAGTGGGAAAAACCTAGCTGACAGGCCCCTCGGGGTGGGGGGTGTCAGCTGAGGAGGGGTGGAGAGGCTTGGACTGGCAGCCAGCCTGCCCGATCACCATCCCTCTTTTCCTCAGACCACTGACTTGGCAGTCTCGATTGGCCACGGGCTAGGCTGCACAGAGCCAGTGGGGCTTGTGGTAAGGCGGGCGCAGCAAGTAACAAAAGTAATTGCCCTCCCCACTTCCAATTCATTCTGAGCTAGCCACTGATCCTGTCAGCAGGCGTTTTCAGAACTCTCCCTCTCTCAGAAGTTTGTTTTCCTCCCAATCCATTTCTATCCTCCTCCTATTTCACCCAGTTCCACACATTTACCTCCATAGTTTCATTTATTTAGATTAGATTAGATTAGATAGATTTAAGTGTTATTTTTATTTTTTATCCCTCCCTGTGTTGTTTCTCCCTCCCCTCCATTGAATCCTTCCCTCCTCCCTGTATATATTCCATCCCTGATTCCCTTCCTCTGTTTTTGGATTTATTTAGAGTAGGATTAGATTGATTTAGGTTTCATTTCAGTTTTGTACCCCTCCCTGTGTTGTTTTTTGTAAGCTGTCTGTTAAAAGTTCATAAAATGCAGGGGAAAACCCCTCCCTCCCCCACCCTCCCCCTCACCAAAGGCCTGGCGGAACAGCCAGGTCTTACATAAACATCGAAATGACAGGAGAGTGGGGGCCAACCGAGCCTCCTCC
>QEPC01003622.1:17188-50600 GCA_003113815.1 Sphenodon punctatus | reverse complement strand
AGGCTGCCCCCTGCCTGCTGCCCCCCTCCCAGGCTGTAGATCCAACCTGCATGGAGTGTCATTTTGTTAGAAAATTCCCCCACCGCCTCTTTCTAGGCTTGGTACGCTCCCATTTGTGAGAATGGGAGGAGCCACTCAAAGGAAAACAGAAGGTTGCTGCCTTTTAAACAAGGTTCTTCGAGATGGCTCCTAACATTCTCACAAGCACCCACCCTTCCTACCCCGCATGGAATTTTCTTCCTAATTGCTTAGGGTTGGAAGGAACTGTGTTGCGTTTAGGTACCTTATATAGGGTGGGGGCGTGTGAATGTCACGTGCTTTTTTTTTTTTAAGCTAGTGAGCTTGGTATATGCCGGTAAGAAAAGGGCGTGCAAGTGACAATGGAAGGAGCCCCTCGAAGAAGAACTTTGTTCTTCTTCGAGGGCAGCAACTTCCCCTGCACCACGGTGGCTACGCCCCTGAATGCAATGCTGCGAGAATCACAAAGCTGCTGTGCTTAAGGGAAAGGGGAAACTGTGGCAAACCTGCCACTTCCGTGTGAAATCTACAGTGGTGAAAATACCGTGGCAGCAACCACGGAAAGCCTTGAGTGCAAGGTGTGAAAATCGCTCTCTTCCTAACTGTGCTTCTTGGTGCGGAAGGACACGTTCCACCAGAAAATGTTGCTGCATCGGCACAGCATTTCAGCCGCAGTGGTGAGGTTGGAGTCTGAGAGATACAGCCGAAGCCGCCGGACAAGATGTAACTGCCGAAACACACTCCCTGCCACAGCTACAACCTGAGATTCCAGACTGAGTCATGAATCGAGGAGCACAGCCAGTCTCTGCACTTGAGAGACCATGAGAAGGCGAACCCCCCCCAACATCTATCTATATAGAGATAGATACCATAGATAGATAGTTGTAGGAGTTAGCTTAGTTATAGAGATAGATAGAGATAATGTGTAGTGAATCATTGTTAATATTTGATAGTGTGTTTGTAGGACTAGGCCTTTGTAACTATTAGATAATATTCCATTTAGTTCCATAGGTTTTAGAATAGTTAATAGCAGTTGGAGTTAGTGTAGAAGATATATATTATATTCCAAATTTGAATAAATACATTTTTAAAAAAAAGAAAATCTTCCTCTGCATTCTTTGGGTGGGAGAAATGGAGAAGGGAAACAGGAGAGGCCGGTCTGCTGCCCGTAAGGCAGGCAATGGAACATATGGCAGAGGTGGCAAGGGCAGTGCCAGCGGAATGGCAGGCATCAGCAACAGCCCGAGCCCATCACCATGCCCCAAAGTGCACAGGCCTGATTTTGGGAGACAGGCTTCAGAGGCTCCCAGCAGTGGGCCAAAGGATCACTGCTGGGATTGATGCACGGCTCCTCCTCCAGGTAGCTCTCCACTGCTGCTGAGGTGCTGTCGTACTCCCTCGCGTAACTCTGCTTGGGCAACACCTCCACCACTGCCCTCAGCCACGCTACCTGCCCTGCTGTGTACGGGCCGATGCGCCCCAGAGTGGCCTGCACATATGAGCTGCTGTTGCTGGCAATAGGGTTGCTGCTGCTGCTGAGCCTGCAGCTGGTGCTGCTACTGCTAGGGCCCGGGGGAGGGATAGACCCCTCCGTATGAAAGGGGTGGCTGCCTCTACTCCCACCATCTTCAGGGACGTCCTGCTGCTGCCACGCACTTTCCAGAGCCCTCTCTGCCTGCTGGACCCTCTCCACCAGCTCACCCTTCCAGTGGCCATAGAGCGGTGTCTGGCGTGCCATGCTGCCCTTGACCCTGGGGTCCAGCATGGTTGCCTACACATATTCCTCCCACAGCAGGAGCTCATCAAACAGCTCCTTCATCCCTGCCTTCAGCTGCCACACCAGGGCAACCATCTCAGCTGCCATATTCTTGCCCTGAGGGCCACAATCGTGCCCCTGGAGAATCTCCTCCAGCCTCCTGAGGAGACTCTGGACCAGAGGGGTCACCTGGCTGATGGTGGCCGTGGAGGAACTGATGGTCTCCGTCACTGCCAGGAATGGTCTCAGAACAAAGACAGTGTGAGCCAGGATCTCCCATTCCACCCCATTGTACCCTGGAGGTGCCCCACTGTCCATCACCAGTTGAACCTGATGCAAGGTGGCTTTCTGCTCGAGAAGCTGCTCGAGCATCAGGAACATTGAATTCCACCTGGTGGACACATCCTGCACCAGCTGATGCACTGGGAAGCCTTGCTCTCCTGGAGGAGATCGCTGCCCTTCACACTCTGGTTAAAGAAACCAGCCAGCTTCCTCATCCGCTTGATCAGGGAGCTTAGCTTCCTGATCAAGCGGGTGAGGAAGCTGGCTGCCCTAATCCCCTTCTCCCCCAAGCCCAGACTGTCCCTGACCACCAGGTGAAGGGTGTGTGCAGCACAAGGGATACTAGTGAAGCCCCCCTCGCGGACTTCCCTCAATATGTTGGCCACATTATCGGTCACCACGCACCTCTTGGTGAAGGGCGCACCTGGCGTGACCCACTCCCTCACCATGGCGGTCAGGCTGTATCGATGTTCTAAGAAGTGTGGGGGCCATCCATGACTTCCTCCTGAAGCAGGGCTCACCTATACTCTGCTTCGGGACCCCTCCTGCCACTGCCAAATGCTGTCTCTGGGTCCTGCACCAGTGCGCCATCACTGCCAGGTAGGTGTGCTGCGCGTTTCGACTCAATCACAGGTCGGTGGTGAAGTGGACATTGGCACCCCCAGCCCCTTCCACCTGCTCCCTCACCCGCTCCTTTAAAGCCCGGTACAAGTTTGGCACCACCCACCGACTCAGGGTGGTGCGCGAGGGCAGCTTAAAATTGGTGGGCCAGGAAGCCAATCAGGCACTTGAACCCAATGTCCCCGACCACCGAGAAGGGCTGCCCATCGAGCTCAATCATTTCCCTCAACATGTGCGTGGCTTTCAGTTGAAAGCCATGCCGCCCTCCACGTCCTGAAGCTGCCGATGGACTTGGCAGCTGCCCCCACCCCAGCTCCTCCATGGTGCACTGATGCTTCTGGGTTCCAACTGGCGGCAGCAGCTGCTGTTGCTGCTGTTCCCCACTAGCAGCAATACTGCTCCTGCTGCTAGAGGTAGCTGCTTGAGGAGGACAATTGCCCGCTGATGGAGGTGGACAACAGTCAGGAACTCACTGGCGTCCACTGCCCCTGCCTGCCCGCTTATCAGCACAGCGCTGTGGCATGCCTTGAGGTGCCTCACTATGGCAGTTATGCCAAGGTTGGTGAGCACCTGCCCACGCTTCACCACCTTCTGGCACAAAGTGCACTGCAACTCCCTGGAATCAACCACCCGCACCAACTTAAAATGCACCCATACGGAGGATTTTTTGCCCTCTCCTGCCTTCTGTCCCACACCGGGTAATGCACCACTGAGAGCGCTGCTGGGAGGGGCAGAACATGGTGGTGACACAGCTCTCGGAGGGACGTGTGGCCAGTCCTGTCCAAAGTGGCCAAGGGTCTGTTGTCCTGCCCACCAATGAGTGTCCCCAGCGAGCGGGTGTTCTCTATAGCAGGGGACATTTGCTCACCGCACTGCCTGAGACTGGAGGCCAAGTTGGTGGAGCAGTTGCTTTTCATCAAGGTCAACCTTCCACTGCTGGGATTCCCCAAGCTGCCCCTGGACATGGATTGATGGTGCAGTGGCACACACCATCCCATGCCAGGAGCAGTCTTGGGATGGGGCTTCTCCTCAATCTGTGATGCTGCTGCTGAGGTGCTGTCCCTTCCTCCCAATGCCCAGCGCTTGCCATGCCCCCCCCTCACTAGATGGCCTTGGCCAGCCTATCTGACTGACCTCATGACACCAGGTGGCATTGGGAAGCTGTAAGCCTGCCAGCTGGCCTCTGGCTAGGCGATCTCGGCTCACCTATCTGGCTCTCTCTCGCTGCACAGTCTTTGCCAGCCTATCTGAGTGCCCTGCCACAGTCCCAGCCTGCCTTCCCCACTGCCTCTCATGCCACACTGCCTGTCTGCCCGCCCTGGTTGCCAACTTTGAACTCTGCCTCAGCCTGTCTTCCACTGCTCATGCCATGCTGCCTGTCTGCTGCTGCTGCTGCCTCTGCTGTGCCATGGGTTCTGTGCCCTGGAAATTCAATGTCCGCTTCTGCTGCCTCTGCTGTGGCATGGGTTCTGTGCCTGGGCAATCCATTGTCTGCTGCTGCTGCCGCTGTTGCCTCTACTGTGCCATGGATTCTGCTACCGGGCAATCCAATGTCTGCTGCTGCTGCCGCTACTGCCTGTATGTTGCCATGGGTACTGCTACCAGGCAATCCAATGTCTTCCGCTGCTCCATTGATGCGGGGCAACCTGCAATGCCCGGCCAAGTAGGGGTGCCAGGCCAACCACCAAGTCTGAAGCCTTCCCAGCCTCTGCTGCTGCTGCTGTGTATCCAACGGCCTGATATGCCCCCACAGGCACCCCTGTAGCACCCCAAGCCTCTAGGCAGCCGAACTTTCCGAACTTTGGGGGGGGGGGTCCGAACTCCACGGGACCGAACCCATGAACCCGAACTAAGTTTTGGGGCCAAACGGCCAAACATCTGAATCCCGTTCTGTTAGCACATCCCTAATTGCTGTGCCTGCTTGTGACCTTGAAGCAGGTAAGGAGCCGACAGTCCACTCAGAACCACCCCTGTCCTTGAGTGGAGTGCTCAGCCTCCTGTCTCTGGGCCATTGGCTTTAACCTGGATGTCCTTGCCCTTGATTCAGCCACAGAAGTCTCATCTCCTAAGGAGATGTCTTCTGGAATTAACTATATGCAAACTCATAACAAGTAATTAGACCCCTACTACAGCAAACTGTCAGCTCATGCTTGGCTGGTTTTGCACCCGATCCCCAGATCTAACCCAGAACTTAGATTAACTTGTCCAGCAGAACTATTAGGTACAGCTTGACCCCTCCTTTGGACAGGTGAATACTGTCTTCCCTGAAAAACTGCGGCCGTGAAAAACAAATTTTGTTGTAGCTAATGCATTCCCTGCCACGGGCCAGTACCAACTTCCCTACTTCCCTGTTAATCTTTCTTCTGGCCCTGTCAACTTTGACGTGGGTGATAGCATGTCGCCATAGTATCTGCTGGAGCATGTATATTCAAATTTGTGGGGTGCTTGGGACAAGTCACAGTGCAGTCACCTAATTCCTCTTATTTGTCAACAGTAACTCTAACCCCATAACCTTCAGTAATCCCCCCCCCCCCCCAGATGAACAAGTAAGATATTAGGTAATCAGGCTGTTGAGGCCAAGTGGAGTAGTGGGTGTTTGCTACCTATGGTGCTAGGTGCTAAACCTTTATGGTGCAGGTCCATGCCGAACTGGAGGACTTGGGGCTTGAGAATCAGAAGACCCAGCTCCCAGACCTGTTGAGCCCTGAATTTCTGGAATTCAGCAAAGGCACACTCGTACACTACCCTAGGTTGACTAACCAAATGAGCCTTGCACTGTTTGATACAACTCTAATATCCGAGAGTCCTGATGTTCGGGGGTATGGCTTTGGACTTCTCGCAGGCTCCCAGTGCCAAAAGGCAGAAATGCTCCATCTGGCGAGAGAGGGCATTGGCTATGCTGCTAACTCCAGGAACATTTTTGGACACAAACAAGATGTTATATTTCAGGAAATGGAGTACAAATGCTCTGGCAAGTCTCCTAATTAGGGTGGATTTTAATGACAGATTTTATTATGTGCGCCATCGCTAAGTTGTCACACCAGAAGAACACTGACTGGTTAGCAAATATTTTAACCCACAAGTGTACTGTAAGCACTATAATGAAAAACTCGGGGAAGGTGAGGCCCCTTGTCACCCCCCTGCTCAACCCACTTGGGAGGCCATGTGGACGCACACCACCTGCTCCTATAATACAGCCCAAAACCTATCCGCCAACTGCTTCAGAGTGAACCCAGAGCTCTGCCTCAAGCAGCAGCTTCTGGTGCCAGAAACTCACCCCGTCATAGCCAACGAGGAACCTGGACCATATCGCAAGGTCTTCCGTCAGGTCCTTGGTCACCCACACATGATGCAGAGGAAGGAGACTACCTGACACTGACAAAAAGTCCTGACCTCACGCTACAGCCCTACAAGAAAAATTGAAGCTGCCTAACAACGACGAGCTGTTGAACCTTCTTGGCTGCTAAGCAGGCCTCAGTTGCCGTTTGCATGGTGTCCAGTTTGTCCTGGGGTAAACGGAACATGGACTGCACTGTTTCTAACTTGATCCCTAGGAAGGTCAGTGCGGTGACTGGACCCACTGTTTTTTCTGGGGCATGTGGAACTGCAAGGTTGTCCACTACTAATTGGAATGTGCACAACAGCCCCTCACATTCACATGTGCTTCCCTCCCCCCCGATGAACATGAAGGAATAATGAATGGTTGCCACGCCCCCTTGTATCAGGGCATGGCCACTGTCAGACCGTGGGGCATTGGAGGCATTATTCATGCGCTCCAGCCAGGGGTTCTGGGCAAAGATATCACAGCACAAACTTGGTATGATAGATGCACATTTTTGAAAAGCCTCTTCAAAATGAAGCCATGCCCCAGGGTTCCTTGTATCAAAAGCCCTTGTAACTATATCTTGATATTTTACATTCTCGGAGGCTCTTTCAGGGAACATCTGCAAGATAGTTTGGGTGGCTGGTGCTCGCTAGGGGGTGGGGGTGGGGTACAGCAGTGAGCTGTTGTACCACAGCTTTTCAGTCCCCCATTCTCTCCTGAGGAGAGTGGAGAATGGCCTCCACTGGGTCCACTCGTGGTGGTGGGGATGCTCCTGCCCTCCACCCTCACAGTTCCCCCACTTGTTGGGGGCCTTGCCCTTCTCCCCCATGCCTTCAGCATCACTGCCTGAGTTCCTGGACCAGTCACTGAGGGTGGGGTTTGGGGTCGGTGTGTGTGGGTGTCCAATAGTCCTCTGTCTCCTAGAGTAGTGGAGGGGAGGCTGCAGAAGGAGGCGCCTGGGCTGCGGTTTGGCGAGAGAGAGAACCCTCCAGGTCCAGACACTGCTCACCAGCCACACTGCTTGTGTCCATGCCGCAGTACTCTCTGGCTGTCAGGTTGAGGCTCCTGGGCCTTGCAGCTGCTCTTGATCTCTGCCCTGGCATGGAAATGCTCAATTCCAGGCAGGCTGGTGCTGCTTCTCCTCTGGGCTCTGTTCGAAATCATGACTGTGGCTTGAGCCTCGTGAAAAGAAGATGTCACGTGAGACGTCGCACAATGCGCAAGTCTCAACATAATACCATATTTCTCCTTCAGAAAAGGAAATAAACCAATAGTGAAGAGTCATATTAGGTAGACTCATTGAAGTCAATAGGATCACAATCTTGAAACCACTTACTTTGAAGAAATCGCACAGAGATAATTTAGACCATATATAAATAAATTGTTTTATGTTTGTGGTATACATGAGCAGGATGTGCCTATAGTATCACATTTCATTTGAGAAATGCATCACTACTTTTCATATACAGTTCTTCTTAACTGAATACTCCCTGATTTTTCTGAAATACACAATTCTTGATGAAGAAATTCCTTCCCAGGAATACTTCCATACATACTCATCATGAGGGAATGACTACCTTAATAACTCATACAGCAAAACTATATATGAAACATTTGTGTGTGTGTGTGTGTGTGTAACATATTTTTAAGTGCACTTGCAAATAGTAGTAATCATGCTGCTTTTGGGGAGGTTAGTTAATTTTGAAATGATAAACCTATTTAATTTGCATCCTTACATCACTAAACTTTTGAAAATGGTGGAACTATAATGCCAATGTGATACATTCAATATTGTTGAACAATTTGCTTTTGTGGTGTTATCATCTGCTCTAAGATTAAGCCGCCTTATCCTCTATCCTCATGCAAACAAAAATATATAAGTGATAGAAGCACAGAATATGTAATGTTCACATTTTGCGTTCTAAGCTATATATGGTTAGGGTGACCATACCTCTCCTTTAAAGAGTATGCTTATAAAAATACATGGTGCAGGGCTGCACTGAAACCAATGAAGCCCTGCACCTTGTATTTTTCATAAGCATCCTCTTTTAAAGGGGCAGTGCGCTAACCTTATATATTGTACAGTGTGCTGGAGAGGAAAAGTCAGTGTTGTGTATTGGCCCTACAGGCTTGCTGTATACAGACCCGTGCCATATGACAGGGGAAACCTCTTCCTCTCCCGGCCTGAGACCATCAATTTTTCCTGCAAGCCTCAGTCCTTCTTTGGAAGCTGAAGCTGCTGCCTGTTCACCCTTCCTCTAGGCCTATGCTGATGCTTATTGCATTAACCTCCCTTAATATAGTTACCATTGCACACTGCACAAGTCAGCTGTAGTAAATATTTCATAGAGGTTTGTAGTACATAATATAGATGATTATCCCATCAAACAATAGAACAAACATTTGTGCTCTGTACATACACACAAAGGCAGTGATACATCATAGCTCTCAAGCATCAAGTGGCTCTTCGGTCTGTGACCTAGTGTATATTATGTTTGCAGACTCCTCTACCTGGAAGAGACAGAAAGAAGGTCACTGGTGGCATATAAAAGCTATGCATTTATCTGTGGCTGGGAACACTGTAGCTCCAAATGCAGCCTGTTTCGCATGAACAGCTGATCAGTGTCAAAGGTGAAGTCTGCTCCTAGCCAAAAGAAAGCAGCCTGTGCAGGCTGGCCACTCGCCCATTCAGATTGTGGTCTTTTGGCTAACATGGAGTAATCGGGTGGTTCATGAACCTGTTTGGATTGGCACTAGGGCGTGTGCTCTAGTATTTTCTAGAAATTTGAGCAGCAGCATCTTGGAGAAACCATAGTAGGGGGGGTGAGGGTGGAGAAAATAAGAACATAAGTAGTGCCATACTTTGAGTCAGAACAATGATTCATCAAGCCCAGCATCCTGTCCTCCGACAGTGGCCAATCTCGAGTGCATGGGAGAAGAACCAACAGTCACAATGAGCAATCCATTCCCTGTTGTTCACTCTCAGCTCCCAACATTGACAACTGGAGACTTGTCAGTGCCTTCTGTTTCTGCACACATTTTCAGAAAAACATTGGTGCTCATTGATAATAAAGGGAGGAGACTAACATCTTCTGGAAAACCTCTTGTGTAGGAGAGGAAAGAGCTGAGAAGGAAGGCCTTTTTTAAAATACTGAACTGAACTGTAAGCACTGCAGACAACTGCATAGGGGGTAGTAGGAGGGGGAGGGGAAGGGAGGGTAGTGATTTTGATTTTGAATTGTAACTGTAGAATTGTGGGGTGGGATATTATTTTTCTTGTTATATGTTGTGGATTGTGTTGTAAGGGGATTTTATTTGAAGTTTCTAATTTGTTTACTGATTTAGATATTGTTAATTATTGTGAGGGTTGTGAAGGAGCCCCTCGTTCTGGTGAGAGCAGGAGGATGGGGGGGTGGAAGGGCCCCCCCTGGTGGCAGCAGGGTGGGGTAGAGAGGTGGAATGAAGGTTTATATGCACTATGTATAGTGTAATTTGTGTAATTTATGATGGGGTCTGTTTATTATGGATTGTTGGTCCTTGTGGACCTATTCTTTCTTTGTATTTTTCTGTGTTGTAAGCCGCCTCGAGCTGCTGTGGCAGGAGAGTTGCGGGATATCAATTAAAATGGAATAGAATGGAATAGGGTAAGATTAACTTAGAACTAACTAATTAAGGTAGGATTGTGTATCTTGAACAGTTTTGGACAGAGGTGGTCCAGTGGGTGCTGTAAGTGGGGAAACTGAGTCACGGCCAGGGTGTTAATGTGCTAAACTCCTCTATTTCTGCCCAGTTCATCCCAGCCGAAGAGAGTTTTAAATTGCAAAGGGTGATTATGAGCAATTGGAGTGGATGTAGGTCAGTTGACTCGTTTGTACAAGAAGCCCAAGACTTAGCTGAAGAGAGCTGGCCACCAGGGATTCCCAGATAAGGGGGTAAACATTTAGAGAAGTCCCTCTGGTTAGAGAAGGAGCATGGGAGGAGGGACCTGAGGGAACAGTTTGTTTTGTTTGCAGTCTGCAGGAAAACCCAATTTGTGTTATGTTATTTGATGGTGTTGTGTACTTAAATGGACCCTGAGGGCTTCTTGTGCACCTGCTGGAAGGGGATTTGATCCTTATTTGGAGAAACCTGGCACAGGTAGCAGCCTAGTTCTTGTAGTCTGTGAATACTGTCAAACCTAGCCACCATAAAACATCTTTCTTTATTATCCTCTCACCTGAAGTCCCGCTATAGGTACTTGGGTGCCATCTAGTGCCTGATTCTGATAATATCAAGCACTCGCTCTTTAAATCTTCCACTGTGTGAGGCTACTTCCTCCAGGGATATATATAGCCTCACCCCAGCATTCTCTGCCGATTCATTTCTTTTCCGCTACATGGAGCTCGGTAGCTGCACTTGCTCTTCTCTCATTTGAATGAATCCGGAAGCAAAAGCTTCCGCTGTTGCATGATCTGTACAGCCAAGATACCAAACATTGACAGCCATAACAGGTGCCTCTTCTGCCTCCGCACCAAATATAATATATAGGCGTGCTCTATTTACCAAGGCTTTGGTCCCCAAGGTCAAAAGGATAGAGCCCGTCAGCTCACTGAGCACCCCACGACAAGGGTCATGGCCACAAAGGAGCAGGTCCTGAAGCCTTCTGACTGAGGACTGCATGGAGCACCCTCATCCACCCTCACCCCCTGCTCTGGCCCATGCCCCATGGGGGACATGCCATTGGGCTCCAAACATCCAGCTGCCTTGGTGCCTAAACCAGCTAGTCCGACTTACCCCTTCACCCTCTGCCCACGCCTCAACCTTCTCTGAGTTGGTACTAAGCGTCCCCGCACAGACGCCAGTCCCCAGCTCACACTCGGATGGGTTGGGACTGAACCCCAGAGCCAGATCATAAGGGAAAGAAGTGGCATAAGAGAAAACCAACATCTGAGTTGTTGGCAGAGCTTTCGCCTGCTCAGCCAGACATCATTGGGGCTGACCCAGCAGATGACTCTGATGAATGATGGCACCAAGCTTCGTATCCCCATCATCAACACAGGAGGCACCCTTATAGAGAGAATATCTTCTTACCCTACTAATAGAGATATGTATGGCCTGAGTGCTTTCCGGGGCACCAACCCAGCCTTTACTGCCCCACCACCCCTGTTCCAGCACCATCCACTCTGCTTCTCTGAGATTTTTTGGCACTGATTGGCACTATTTGGCCTCGAGGATTGGCACCAGACCTGTCAGCCCCTGGTGCCTTCTACTGTGTACAGATTCACTCCGCAGTATGTTGTGCTTCATTTGGAACTCTCCTTGTCTTCCACAGAAGATCCCCTCCCTTAGTGCTGGATGACATTGGAGTTGACCCGAGACACTTGATGTCCTAGATGCACTTTTACTGGCTAACACTTCCTGACCAGCAACCACACAATGCCTCACCGACCCCAGAGCTTGGCCATTTCCCACTCTCTCCACCATGTGACTTTCAATCATTCCATGACCTCCTTGTGTGAATGATGTTGACCAAGGGTGTTTCCTTGGGGAACTGGTTGAAAAAGGTATTTGGAGCTAGCTGACCACAGTGTCAGATGTGAATCCTAAGACTCTCCAGATGTATCTGGTGCCTGTAGTGGCCTATGAGTATCTAGTTACTCACCTGTCTCCTAATTCCTTGAATGCCACGGGTGTGGCAGAAAGGGTGAAGGGCAGTAAACTTACTCCTCAACCTCCGGACAAGGAGGGAAAACGTATTGACACTCTGTGGCATAAATTTTACCCTACAGCCTCGCTAGATATGAGAGCAGGCAACTACCTTGCCCTTATGGCAAGATTTAGTTATACAGTGTAGGATACTGACACAACAGCTCTTACCCACTTTGCTAAGCTTCTTTGCCAAGAAGCAACTTGTGACTGCTAATAGTAGATGGCATTGAATTATCTTGACCGGTGTATTATGATGTAGCTGTTTCTGGAGCTCATGGGATGGCCATGGGCATAACCCTTACATGCCATGCTTGGCTCCACTCCTCAGGCCTCACCTTTGAGTTCAGTATGTTCTCCCTTTTCACTGCCAACACCAACCAAGAGCGTAGACAGCTCAAAACTGGGAATACTGCCAGAGTGATGGGTTTGAAGGTATTGGTACCCTCCTTGTCAGCTGAAGTGTCCAATACTCCCTCATTCCAGAGGGATTAGTAGTATCAGCCCAGATCACCTTTTCACCAGTACCTTTCTCCCTGTGTTTCTGCGAGAGGCCCACACGGACAGGTGAGCTATGCAGGATAGAGGATAATGTTCTCCTGAAAGGATAACAAAGAAGAAAGGTAAGTTTTTTACTTGTAACAAGTCGTCTTCAAGTTGTATCCTCTCACCAAAGTCCCAACTCCTTTCCCCCTCCCCACTTGAAGTGGCTATTATGTGAACTGACGGGGACTGTTGGAGCAGGGCTCTATATACCCATGGAGGCAGTGGCCTCACACAGTGGAAGATTTAAAGAGATAGTGCTTGTTATTATCTGAGCTGGGCGCTAGATGGCACCCGATTACCTATAGTGGGACTTCAGGTGAGAGGATAATAAAGAAAGATGTTTTATGGTGGATAGGTTTGACAGTATTCACAGACTACAAGAACTAGGCTGCTACCTGTGCCAAATAAGGATCAAATCCACTTCCAACAGGTGCACAAGATACAACTCGAAGAAGAGGAGTTCTTCTTCGAGGATCTCCGTGATTCTCACTAATGGGATCTACTTCCTGCTTCGCAGGCACCAGAGACCTAGTTGTCAGCAGTTTCCAGGCAGATTACCTGGAATAGACTAGAACTGTGAGGGCTCCCCCCCTCCCGCCCCATGAAAAACGCGGGCTTTCAGTCTCGCGATAATGGGGCTGTATAAAATCAGTACTTTTCAGTGCTGGTCAGCGTTAGACTCAAGAATGAAAGAAGAACTCGGAGTGCAGTGCCTGTCCGTGGGGTTTTCCCCGGACCTGCCTTCCCCCTCGGGAAAGGCTCTGGAGCATGCCCAAGTTACCCAGCTTCAAGCGCTGTCATTCCTGCCCAGCCATGCTCTCAGTAAGCGATCAGCATGACCTGGGCTTGGGCTGCCTGGGCGAAGCGCACAATACCGGCTCTTGCTGCTTTTGTGCTGTCCTTTCATCCCGGGCATGACGAGCGAGAGCTCTCCGCCTCAGGGACATAGTAACCAGAAAGGCACTGATAGGTGGAGAAGAGGGGCCTCTTAGGCTCCCCACCGCACACTTCGCAACAATGGATCAACTCAGTTGGCACCGATGGCGCCGCATGCCACACCCGGTACCAGCCCGGTACCGCAGCCAGGCCCTCCTTCCATTCCGGCTGGAACCAGGGACACTTCCCGCTCCCATACGTCCTCCAAGAAGGACGGTCACCAGAAGGGTGATGAGCGGAAGAAAAAACACAAGAAAAAAACTACCGCTCCTCCGCGCTCTCCGTGCACGTTGGTCGTTGAGACAGTACCGTCAGGCACTGAGGAACCACCTCAGACTCCGGTGGTGCCGATACCTGCAGAGATGGAACAGACATCATCGGTTCTGCTCCCCACTTACCAGTAATTCTGTTCTTCGAAAGAGCTCAGCGTATTCTCACATCCCGCCCACCTTCCCCTCACTCTTGGAGGTTCTTGTAGTCTTCCGTGACGGGTTGGAAGGAACTGAAGCAGTGAGGGCTCCTCCCTCCTTTTATACAGCCCCGTTATCGCGAGACTGAAAGCCCACGTTTTTCACGTGGCGGGAGGGGGAGGAGGGGTGGAGCCCTCACAGTTCTAGTCTATTCCAGGTAATCTGCCTGGAAACTGCTGCCAACTATGTCTCCGGTGCCTGCGAAGCAGGAAGTGGATCCCATTAGTAAGAACAGAGTTACTCGTAAGTAACCTCCTTTTACAGGTAACAAAATTACCTTTTCTTTACTATTTTTTTATTATTATTGTTTATTTATTTAATATCCTGCCCCTTCTGCCTAGGCAGCTCAGGACGGCTTACAATATATAAAAATATAAAGTATATAATCAATATAAACATAAAACAATAGAAAGGGGGGAAGATGGGAGAGAAATGCCCCCCCAAGAAAAAGGAGGGGGGAGAAAGGAGTAACAAGGAGACATAAAATCCCATAAATAAATACCCCACCCTTACCACCCCCATCAAAACAGATAAAAATAAAACCCCACCCTTGTCCATCTCCCTCACCAAACGCCTGGTGGAACAGCCAGGTCTTACATTGGCATTGAAAAGAGGAGAGGTGTGGGGCCACCCGGTCCTCCACTGGGAGGGAATTCCACAGCCTTGGTGCAGCCACCAAGAACGCCCTCTCCATAGTCTCCCCCCAGGATTCCCAGGGGACTTGGAGCAGGGTGCTCCTGGCTGACCACAGGGGGAGCACAGGGAGTGAGGCGGTCCTGCAGATACATGGGGTCCAAGCTGTACAGGGCTTTAAAGGTAAGAACCAGCACCTTGAATCAGGCCCAGAAGACAGTAGTCAGCCAGTGCAGAGAACAGAGCATCGGTGTAATATGCTCCCAACGGCCCGTCCCTGTATGAAGGCAGGCCGCCGCATTCTGAACCAGCTGCAGTCTCTGAACTGTCACCATGGGCATCTCCATATACAGCGCATTACAATAGTCTAGTCTTGAGGTAATGAAAGTATGGTTGATAGCGGCAAGGTCGGAGGCTGAGATATACGGCCGAAGCTGTCGCACCAGATGTAATTCGTGAAATGCGCTCCTCACCACAGCGCCAACCTGGGCATCTAGGCGAAGCTGCGCATCGAGGAGCACTCCCAAGCTCCAAACCTGGGGAACCAGAAGGGGGTGAACCCCGTCAATGATATGGGACACCACATCTAGCGTCTTCCCCCACTAGCATCACCGTCTTCTCAGGATTCAGCTTCAGTTGACTCACCCTCATTCAGTCCCCCACAGCCGCCAGACACCATATGAACACTGGGACTTCAGGGGTGCTCAACCAAAATAACCTAGTTATTTTGTGCATGTTCCCTCTATAGAATATTATATAGCAATGTTAGTAGCTGAACTTTTTTCCACCCTCATCTTAGAGCAACATTAAAATTACAACTGCAGCAGTCCCCCTATGAATAAAGACACAAGATTCTTCAAAATATGCCAAGGATATAAGGACTGGTGTGATATTGCTCGTATGAGAGTGGCAATGTAAATGATGCAGTGTGTCGTTATTGTGAGTGTGTTCTTGCTAATAATGCCTGTGTTGAGGCTCAGAATGTGGCCATTGTAAACCGTGGGTGCCTTTACACGGATGGCACCCATGCCTCAGCTCTTCCTCACACCCAGGTGGCCTGTCTGTGTAAAGTCGGGCTTCTAGATGTGTAGTCAAAAAAGAACTGGACGCTCCAGCCTCACTAGAAATGATTCAGAACATCCCAGAGCACAGCCCATGGAGCGGGCCACCCAAATCTGGGGCACTGACCAGAAGCGGAGCCCAAATCTGGATGGCCACTGCAGCTCTGCTCCTGGCTGGGGGTTGCCCTGGGCAACACCATGGAGCTGCAGCTGGCAGCCTAGGGCAGTGGCCAGTCTGCCTGCAGCTCTATGGTATGGGGGAGGAGGATGCAGCTCGGGTGGAATGTGGGCTGTGCCAGGCACCAGGTCCATTTAAAATGGACCCAGGCACTGCTTCAAGCGGGGAGATGCGGGGGGTTTACTCCCAGACTTCTGTGGTTGAGTACCCTTGCGTCTGTGTAAAAACATCCAGTGTGTTTTCAAGAACTCAGACGGATTCTGGGAGACCAAAGTACTCGTAAAGATAATAAAAAGTGTCAAGACCTTTCTGCAACCAACTTGGTTCCTACTGTAGGGGTTTATCATTTTGTTTCTATAATCTCATTTTGCAATTTCAATATAATCCGATGACCCCAAATAGTGACACACACAATCACACAAAATACATCCAATATCAGTGAGGATCCCAACCTTGTCTGGAGAGGGTGCAACCCCTGTTGGGGTCCTAGCCCAAAGTTTGGACAACTTGGTCTTAGTGCTTAGTAAAATTTACCCGTGGCATGGCAATTTTAAAGGTGTTATAGTAATCAGCACTGGCTGTTTATAATATTCTTGCCTCTGTGTGTTTTTACAGATTGAAGGGCTTGGATACAAATGTCTCTTGACTATGTAGTGGTGCGATAGTGGGTGTTTTAAACAAGTTTGGTTTTGTCAGTGCTTGGGAAGTTCTAGACACTAAACATCTTTTATTTTCCTTGAAATATTAGACTTTTTATCATAAGTGTCTAGTGGTAGAACTGAGAAAGGGAAACTAATTACATAAATTCAAAATAGATTTGTGTCATTTCAGCCCAGTCAGATGCTAAATTACTCACATATGCTCTTCACAATTAATCTGTCTGCATATGGATCATCTGCAAATTAAAAATGCTGCTACTGCCACTCATGTTTCACTGTTCCTCTAGAGGATGAGCATAGCTGTGAATTAGGGTGAAAATACCTGCCGTAAAGGCCATACAGTGTTAGTAAAATAACCAATGTTTTGGACTCTGTTAAGGTCCAATAAAACTGAATTTTAAAGCCGCCTGTGTTTGTAAAAGTGTCACACCATTGGTACAGGTGAGTGGCATGGGATTGTGGTATGGAACGTTACTTTATCACTGCATTGTCTAAAATCAGAATGGGGTGCAAAAGAGTAGAGGCCGTGGAAGTGATACGACACAGGAGGAAATTATACTTGTAAATTTAATCAGGATCTTTTAGTCTGTGATTGTCAAGTGCAGGACTCAACATAGGCATATTTGCCTTATACTCACAGAAATAATGCATACCTTGTGAGATGTTCATACTGCCGCTTAAAATTAGCATTTCATTCTGAGGCAAACAACTGTTCGTCAATAACAAGTGTCCACTTGCTGCTTCTCATTGAATACAATGCCAAATTGTTACACGGCATGGGACTGAATCCTACCAACCTTACTCATGCACTAAACCTTCTTGACATCAACCCAGGAATTTGCACGTACCCTTTTAGACTGTCCCTTCATTCTGGTAACCCCCTGCTTATCCATATAAAGACTGAAATTATATTAGTATTAATATTATAGAGCAAACTAGTGATCCTCTAAAATCCTTAAATGTGATTGTTGGTGAAGGTCAAAATGTCACAGAAGATTTCACCTTTTTAAAGTAAGGCATTTTTGTTTTGTAATGCATAGGAGTGGATCTAAATTCTCTGCGCCAGATGAAAATTCAGAGATCTATGACAATGCTTGCAGATGTCAGACATCTTCTATCAGATGGCGGAAGTGTAAATCAGAAGAATGATGATGGAGTAACGTTGGTAAGTTTAGACCTTCATGTTGATTAAGGCTCAATCTCTCATGTGGTTAACTTTACCTTTTGGAGTTATCTAATTAAAATGCATGTGTGTATTTTAAGGTCAAACGACAAAACCTTACACTTGTCCCTTAACTTCAGTGGGGCTTATGAAGGAAGCATTGGTCTTCCCACAACCAGGTAATTACAGAATGAGACTCTTCGCTACTAGCCCTGCATTTAGGAGGGCTGCATTTCTGTAAAACCTTGTTGAAGTCAGCTTGTCTATGCTGGGTAGAATGAGGACTTTAGCTGGTAAAATATTTGGACTGAATAGGTTAGTCTTGCATAAATACAGTTTTCTTACTCATAATTTTGTTGTTTTGTTTTTTAAAACAAGTGTACTTCATCCATGGATTTATAACCAGCTCTGAGGCTATTAAAATGATAGGCAGTTTAGATATTGACATAAAAATACTGTATGTTATCATCCTGGTTTTTGTTTGCTTGTGTTTAGTTTTTCTGAATTACTGCTGTTTTCCCTCTTAAATTTCACATCAAGTTTATTATTCTAAAATGTGAAATAAAGGAATGGAAAGATAGTAGTATATATTTCCATGTAGGGTCTTGTTATTAGGACAAGGATTAGGTATCCGCTTACAAAAATGAACATCTTGCAGCTTCACATCCAAACTCAAAGTTAGAATTTTCTTGTTGTGTTGCATTACTTTGTTAGAAAATCAGTACCCCTGAAATTGTATCTGTTTACTTCCAGCTATCCTGGATAGCTTTTAAGTTTTATCATTAGTTGTAGCACTGAACAAGAGAGCTGTAGCAGGTGTCTACTTTCATGGCTGAGATTATCAGGAAAATATTGAGTGGGTGGATTAAGCTAAAATCAATTGCTTTATTACACAGAACAAATATGTACTATAAACGGGAAAAGATTTGGCCAGAGGATCCAGCTTCTGCTTTGCTTGAACAAACATTAGAATCTGATTTATCCTTGGAGCACGGGGAAGGGGCATATATCTCTTGTCTGAATACCTTTTATTTTGGGCTTTGACACAGGGATATGGCATTCATCTGACAACAACAATAACAAAAAAAAACAACTAGAATGGAACATTTTCTATTTTTTATGTGAAGGTTTTTTTTTTGAGGTCTGGGTTATAAAGATGCAAAAGGCATGTCTCACGCAGGGACATTGGGTATTTTCAGACGTTACGAGATCACAGTCAACCACAGTCAGTTCCCTGTGGTGGTTGTGACCACGTAACGTCTGATGGGGGGAACGGATGTTCCCCCCCAGCTGTTCACCACGGTCAATCGGGGCGGGGAATCACATTCACCACGCGATCGGCTGAACTGGCAGGGTCGGCGGTGATTGCATGGTGAAGGCGATTCCCCGCCGCGATGAACCGAGCTGTCACATCTGGATGGCGGCCACGGCCTGGAATCCCCACAGGGATTCCGGCCCGTGGTTAATTCGGATGGGCACTGCGGCCGCATTGGCCACGGCGCCCGCCCGTCTCCCCGGAGGGTGAGCGGCAGAGGAGCGTGGGGGGCGGGGCTGTGCGGCCGCACGTTGCGCCGCACGGCCCTGCCCCCTCCCCAATTCCCCGCCGGGAGCCCCCGGTACATCTATTAGGCCGTGACGCGGCGGCCCCGGCGGGGGATCAACAGATTGGTTCCGTGACGGGGTCAATTGGCCCCGTCACGTCTGAAAATACCCAATGTTAGTGATGTCCTCACTGTCCATCTTTTTAGGCTGCAAACCTCAAACCACTTACTCCAGTGTAGGCCCTAACTAAGACAGTTGAACATGAAATTGATTTTTGCTGTATTTGAGAAATACATGTATATGGAAGGAATAGCAAAATTCCCTTTTCTAGCATGGTTGTAACAGGGTAACCCCACACAGTCAAATCTCTTCGGGAATTAGCTCAATAGTCACTCACTTGTTTGAGAAATTAGCTTAGTCTTTTACTCTCCGTTTTTAGCAATATACAGTCCCTCAGCTGGATACAGTTCTCCACCATTCATTGTAGAAATCTACTCCATATCAGCACGTAGTCTCTCCAGCCAGGTCTCAAACCTAGGGCTACAACTCACATTCTGGTGTCTCTGTGGGCCAGGCACAATCCACTGAAACCCAGAACTGACTCCTACAGAGCTCTCGGAGGAGATCCTTCTTGTAAACCTCTCCCAGGCAACTGGCCTTCCTAGGCTTTATTAGGTTCTGAGTATGCTCAGACAAGCCCTCTCACTCTGAGCAGGCCTGTGGATTTAGCCTCTGAGGCTAATCTGGTTCCCTCTGAGTGTCAGTGGGAGGGGGGTAGGAAGGGGAGAAGCACCACCCGTTCACCCCTCTTGCACACAAGGGAGCTCTGTTTGCGAAGTGCGGGGAAAGGAGGCCCGTCAGGATAGTGTGTGGGTCTGTTCGTGTGCTTACGCAGTCTGAACGTTGACCCCTATCATCATAGGGCACAGAGCTGGGGAAGGGAAAGGGGTCCAAACTCACTACTCGCGCTTGCCAGGGGAATGGTAGGGCGGAGAAGTGAGGGAGGTGTGTGGTCCACAGGGGAGGGGTCCCAAGGGTTATGATAGGGTTCACGGGTTCACACACTCCAGGGGAAGAAGGAAGGGATGGTCCCAGGTCAGGTGGGGGGGGGCCAATCGGGCGAGCCCGCAGGCTCTCAGTCGCTCACTCAGTACTCTGGGTCAGGGGAAAACAGGAGGTCACACATACACAAATATTCTAGGACAGACAGAGGCACGCTCTAACACAATAGCACACAGGGGCAAGAAAAGGGAGGAACAAACAGCAATGCAAACACAGTAGTCAATTTCACCACTTAGCTCAGGGGGGGCCCAGTCTCTCCAGGGTTGTAGCTCTGTTCACTGGCACTGCTACACTTGCAGTGCCGGCCTTTGTAGTGCTGGCTCTGCCCCCGTGCGTTCCTGGAGGCGCGCAGAGCGCCGCAACGGGGGGCGGGGCGCCAGGGCGTCTTGCCCGGTCCGGGAGCCATTTTCCTGGCCGCTTTTGCCTTCGCCGCCTCCGGCTGGGGGCGCATGTAACGGAGGCGGCGTTGTGCTTTGGGTGAGTGAAGCGGGCTCCTGGAGCCTTCGGGGGGGCTGCCGCGCCAGGCAGCGGCTGCGGCGGCTGACACTGAGCATGCATGGAGATTTAACCACTCACAGTCCCTTCAGTCCTCATTGAGCATGCCCAGAGACTTAGGCTGCTTTTAGACGAGCGGGTCGCACTCGTGACTTCTGAAAAACCCACGGGCTGGGATTAGACAAGATGTTTTGCGCATTAAAGCCGGTCTCGTGTTCGTTTAAAATGGTGAACTAAATACCCCAACATTGCATTATTTAGTTTGCAGTTTTAAATGTATGCGCGACTGGCTTTAATATGCAAAACATCTTGTCTAATCCCAGTCCACAGGATTTTCAAAAGTCACGTGAGTGTGCAACCCGCTTGTCTTAAAGCAGCTTTAGTCTGATAGGAAGCCCAAGGGCTGGCTCCACCCTAACTCAGCTGCCCTTCCCCTAGGTTCTGTCCTTTTAGGTTTTGCCCTGCTAGCCCCACCTCCCAGCTGGTGCTAGCTTCCTAAAGGACCAACAGTTCACCTTGGCTACATCCTGCCACAATGGTATCATCACAATTCTATATTTCCTGGCTAAGAGAGAAATCTTTTAAGTATAAGGAATAACTGCAAGGTTTTTACAGCATTTCAATTAATAGGATTGCAGCAAGTCTCTCTTGAAATGGTAGTTGTTTCCCATCTACTTGCTCTTCATTGTGGGTAAACAGCTGAATGTATTTTATACTTACTGAAGGGCTTTCATGCCTGAAGTTGTAATGTCAATCATAGTTAGAAGTAAGAATGCTCTATTCTTCAAAAATCAGGTGTACCAAGAAGATAAACCTATCACCAGGGTGACAGGCTGCAAAAAGCCTAGCTAAGTGTAACACCCCAAGAGTGATACTGTATAGCTCGCTTCTACATACTCAGTGGTCACTGCCAAGCAGCTGTTTAAAAATCACAAGCCTGAATATAGGGTGTATGACATCTAAGTGAAGAAACAGCAGGATGCTAAGAAACTGTTTAGCCAGATCACTCACTAACTGGGTACTTTACTGCCTCATTCAGCATGTGTGTCGGCAGTTTTCATTGCAGAGTTGCTCAGGAGTGCCAAGCTCAGTTCAAGAGATTCCCTTCTACGGTGGAAAAATCTAGGGTATCATGGCAGTGCAAAGCTTGCCTGTGTTCCCACAGAAATGTTCCAGAGGTATAACTAGATTGGATTGGGCCCTTGTGCAGAAGATGGAATAGCCCCCTGCCCCACTCCCTTCACAGGGGTAGGAGACGCAAAATGCACCAGGGATTATTCCTTGCCTCCCTGCTCAGGCTTGTGGGCCTTGGTGTAGCTGCACTTCCTGCCCCTCTATAGCTAATAGAGAGAGATCTGCTGCTGCGAGAGGAGATGACCAAAAGTAGTTGTGCAGATAAACTTAGGTACGCAGAAAATGAAGATGAGCTTAGGTATGTAGAAAATGCACCATTTTCACAAAAACCATATATATATTGCTCTATCAGGATTGTCATCTTGGGGCTTTGAGAAGGAGAAAATTATCTGCTCTAACGATCTGCCCTTTTAGGAGAAATAGATGAAGACAAAGTAATTCATATTACAGTATTTTATTGGACCAACTTCTGTCGATGAGAGTGTGCATATTTTCAGGCCACACAGGGCCCTTCCTCAGGCAAGTCCTGAGTGGCACGTAGGATCTGGTGCAAGGAGTAACTGTGGCAGAGCCACTAGGCATTAGCGATCATAATATCACATTTGACATAATTTCTGGAGTGAGAAAGATAAACAAAAGTACAGCAGTAACATTTAACTTTAAAAAGGGAGACTATGACAAGATGAGGAAACTAGTTAAAAAGAAACTAAAAAGCCCAGTTGCAAGGGCTACAAGTTTGAAAGAGGCGTGGAAGCTGTTTAAAAGCTCCATTCTGGAAGCCCAGATTAAATGCATCCCGCAAATTAAAAAANGAGCCAAAAAGGCATCCTTTAAGAAATGGAAGGCTAGTCCCAATGAAAATAATACGAAAGAGCATAAACACTGGCAACGTAAATGTAGTGTTAATAAGGCAGGCCAAGAGAGATTTTGAAGGGAGGCTTGCTAAAGAGGCAAAATCAAGCAACAAAAACATTTTCAAATACATCAGAAGCAAGAAGCCTGCTAGGGAGTCAGTTGGGCCATTAGATGACAAGGGAGTAAAAGGGGCACTCAGGGAGGATAAGGGCATTGCAGAGAAGCTGAATGAGTTATTTGCATTGGTCTTCACTGTGGAGGATTTGGGGGAGGTACCCACGTCGGATCCTTGCTTTGTGGGCGAGGAATTGGAAGAGCTGTTACAAAATAGTGTGACATTGGAGGATGTTCTAGGACAAACTGAATACTAACAAGTCACCAGGGCCAGATGGAATTCACCCCAGAGTTCTGAAGGAACTCAAATATGAAATCGCAGAAATCGCAGACCAGTAATTGTAATCTGCCACTAAAATCTGCCACTGTACCTGAGGACTAGAGGGTGGCAAATGTAACCCCGATATTTAAAAAGGGATCCAGAGGCGATCCTGGAAACTACAGACCAGTAAGCTTGATGTCTGTGTGGGCAAAATGGTAGAAACCATAATTAAGGACAGAATTACAGGGCATGTTGACAAACATGGCTTAATGGGGAAGAGTCAACATGGATTTAGTAAAGGTAAGTCATGCCTCACTAACCTGTTGGAATTCTTTGGGGGGGAGGGGGGTATATAAGCATGTGGACAAGGGAGAGCCAGTAGATATAGTGTACCTGGATTTCCAAAAAGCATTTGATAACGTCCCTCATAAGAGACTCTTGAGAAAGTTAAAAAGTCATGGGATAGGAGGTAGTGTCTTACTATGGATCAGAAACTGTTTAAAAGCAAAGGGTTGGACTAAATGGTCCACTTTCACAATGGAGAGATGTAAAAAGTGGTGTGCCTCAGGGATCTGTATTGGGACTGGTGCTGTTTAATGTATTTATTAATGATTTGGAAAAAAGGTGTTAAGAGTGAGGTGATCAGATTTGCAGATGACACCAAGTTATTCAAGATAGTTAAAACACGAGCAGACTGTGAGGAACTGCAACAGGCTGTTACGACTCTGGGTGCCTGGGCATCTAAATGGCAAATGAGATTTAATGTGGACAAGTGCAAAGTGATGCACGTAGGGAAAAATAATCCAAACTATGCGTACACAATGCTGGATACTTTAAGCTAGGAGTTACCACTCAAGAAAAGGATCTGGGGGTGGTTGTGGACAATACAATGAAATCCACAGCGCAGTGCGCAGCAGGAGTCAAAAAAGCAAACAGAACATTAGGAATTATTTGGAAGGGGATAGAGAGTAAAACTGAGGATGTCATAATGCCTCTATACAAATCAATGGTGCGACCGCTCCTGGAATTTTGTGTGCAGTTCTGGTCACCCCATCTCAAAAAAGACATAGCTGAACTAGAAAGGGTACAGAGAAGGGCAACACAAATGATCAAGGATATGGAAGGGCTCCCGTATGAGGAGAGGCTTGGTAGGTTGGGGCTCTTCAGCTTGGAGAAGAGATGACTGAGAGGAGATATGATAGAGGTCTATAAAATAATGAGTTGTGTGGAACTAATAAACAAGGAGCAGTTATTTACCCTCTCAGCTAATACTAGAACTAGGGGACACTCTGTGAAACTCATGGGTGGCAAGTTTAAAACAAATAAAAGAAAATATTTTTTTCACTCAGCGTATAATTGGGGTGTGGAATCTCCTGCCAGAGGCTGTGGTAAGGGCCAGTAATATAACTGAGTTTAAAAGAGGTTTGGGCAAGTTTCTGGAAGATAGATCCATTAGCAGCTATTAGCCACTGCCAGACAGGATCAGGGAACATGGCAGGAGCTGGGGGAAAACAACAGGGAATGGATCCCCCATTGTGACCTGTTGGGTGCTTCTCCCAAGCCACCATGATTGACCACTGTCGGAGAAAGGATGCTGGGCTAGATGGACTATCGGTCTGACCCAGTATGGCTGTTCTTATGTTCTTAAGTAAAATGTCAGACCTTCTTTTAAGAGACAGCCATCAAATTAGAACTGCCCCAAGCTGCCTCATTTGCTTGTGGAAGCAGGAATTAGACACATAGGCCGTTTTTAGACGATCGCGGCCGTGCTTGCGCTTGTTTTAAAAAAATGCCAGGAGCTGGGATCAGATGTTACACTCCTGGCAATCATGTGCCCGGAAGGGGGACGTGCATGCTTTTCTGGGCGCGATTTGACTGGGTTAACAAATCAACCTGGTCAAATCGTGGCCAGAAAAGCATGCACGTCCCCCTTCCGGGCGCGTGATTGCCGGGAGTGTATTGTCTAATCCCGGCTCCCGGCATTTTTTCACAAGCGCGAGTGGGGCTGCGATCATCTGAAAATGGCCATAGAAAGGATTAGACTGAGAAACAAATGCATCTATTCCCCCCCGCCACCCTGGATTTCCTAACATGAATCAATTGTGACAACTGAAGTGTTTCTTCTACTTTAAAGCACAGAATGGCTGCCCTTTTCCAAAATGGTAGCAGTGTTTCTGGCACCATTTTGGAAAAGGGCTCTATATGCATAGAATGGCCCTGGTGGCTATTTTGCACATTCACAGTGATTTTTTTATTTATTTGTTTGTTTTTTTATTTTTGCAAGATCTCTTACAAGGAATTGTACTGTGGCCGAGATCTCAGCAAGATCTTGTTCCCAGCCGAAATCTCACGAGAATCAACTCTGATTTTCATTTCAGCCTTATTCCAGCTTAAGATCTCGGTAGTTTCCCTACTGGCTACCTTCTCATTTTCATTTTTGTCCCTTGCAATATTAGCAGGTTGTCTAGTTCAAACCTTTAACATTCAGTGAGTGGTTTAAAGATTTTAAGACTCTGCTCTACAACAGTGATTTCCCCAATGCATCCTCTACAAGACTGGTGAGCTTTGTTTAATTGTATTTTCATACATTAAATTTATAGAAGTAAGGTGGGAGAATCTCCCAGCTGAAAGATCAAAGCAATCAGAGGGACAAAAATGGAAAATTAGGTCATGGCTTGATGACTGTTCAGATAACTGGCTCAGGAAACCTCTGGTAGTGCCGAGGATTGGGAATGCAAAAGGAGGGGCGAGCAGTTGCAGATGAAGTAAACAGAAGAAGAGTAAAAATTAGAGCTTAAATAATTGTTCATAGGAAATACATTATCTGATGAATTCGACCACTTTGATTTGGATCCGACAAAATGGATATTCGGTCCTGCTACACTAGATATCTGCTTTGGAAATTTTGGTTCAGTTGTTTTTGTTACTTCAGTTTTGGTACTATTGTGCATGTACACTACAGTAGCCAAAACGTAGTAACCAAATTGACTAAAATAACAACCTAACCAAAATACCAAAAAAATAAAGTATCTAAAATGAAATAACTGAATCAGTGGTTTGGATTGGTTGTGGATATCACGTGGATATTCAGAGGGCTCTCCAAAAATGCAAATAATAGTTGATAATACAAAATCTATTATTTGTTTCAGCTCTAAATTATAGCACAGATGAATCTAGGTCAGGAAGGATAAGGATATGTGATGCTGATAGGTGTAAATTTGTGCTTTTTGACACTAAAATATTAGAAGAATTGTACTGGCTTGTTTTCTTGCAGAATTTGGAATGTTCTTATCATCATCATCATCAATTCCCCTTTTTGGAAAGAAAGATATATGTTCTTCCACAGCATTGAGGTCTTTTGTGCATGTTAAAATGCATGCTAATTCAGAGCCACTTTTGAATTTTGTAAAGTAATACACAGTTTTTTAATCACAGCTGCATATGGCCTGTGCAAATGGGTACAAGGATGTTGCCTCTCTGATGCTAGATCATGATGCTGATCTTGATGTTGTGGATAATCAGTTTTGGACACCTCTGCATCTAGCTGCAAAATATGGACAGGTAAAGTCTGGGTTTTTTTCTACTGCTTGTCTTTTCTGTGTAATTTCTAGCCTCCTCCCTTGGTTGCATATGAAATGTAGGAGTGTGTCTCTGATAGCTTAGGCTACACAATTCAAATGTATGATCTATCTAGATTTTAACAAATGCCCACCTTCATGAGGTATCTTTGTGCCTTTCTTTCTCACGTTGATGCTCATGCCATGAAGACTCCAATTCAGCATGAAAGCATGTAGCTAATTTTAAACCCATGAGTAATCCAATACCTGTGCAGTGTCTTTAATTAAGGAAGTGCATAATCCATGTGGGAAGTCATTCGGATTTAAGCAGTTATTTTAAACGTAAGCTATGGGTTGAGGGTGGGGCTGTTTGTGTTCATGTGTTTTGAGGATCAGTCTTGGTGAAGTGCATAAGAATGAGGTTATGTACAAGTTTAAAATTAAGCATGTTTAAGTGCTTTGTTGAACTACTAACCAAATGCCATTCTTCTGAAAGGTGTATGCACAGCGGCGGTGGGGGATGTGTACATTTTCAAAGGGTTGAGCAAAGAATAAGTCTGCAAAACTTCATGTGTGTGTCCCTAAACACTGGTAGAACCACAATTTGGATCCTGGCATGCTGTGTGTGACTGTGAAGGCAGAAGGGAAATTTTGTGCACCTCATCTTCAGGGAGACCCTGGCCACTCCCCCTGGAGTGTCATTCACTGGGGCTAAGCCTCCCCTCTTACCAGGCCTCACTAGCAAATCCTGTCTGGATGGGCATATATTCCCCCCTCCCCTCGCCTTGAAAAAAAATAGTGACAGCCTCATACTGTGGGCAGTAGCGGTGGTGGGTTCGGCTCCTCCCCCAGCCTGAACGAGTGCACCAGCTGTGGCTGCTCTTGTGGTGCATTAGAGATTTTCTGGGTGGAGCTTGCTAAATAACTACCATCCATGGCCTGAAAGCCACTCATGGGGTAATGATGACCTTCTCTGAGGCCCCAATATATTCTCCGCTGCACCTAAAGTACCTGCTTTTAAAGGACCTGCAGCCAGGTGGTGATTTTTTTCAAGTGGTTTCCCATTAATTAAATGAGAAGAACAAAATGCCAATAGCTCTTGCATAAAAATGATCCTTGTGCTGGAATGCTAGGAGGTAGGTTGGCTCATGCATATCCAAGCATGAAATGTTAGGGGAGTTTGAAAGGGAAGAGTCAGTTGGAGTCAAGAGCTTGAAGGTGGCAGAGTGAGGTTACTCAGTTTGAAGGGGGGTAACTAAAGGGTGCTGTGCTCAAGGGCTGTGATGGTGGGGGAGACGTCAGGGCTGAGTCTGGGAAACACAGGTCCCAACCAGCAGGCGGTATATGAGGGGCGAATGGTGACCCAAGAGACAACCTGGAAGAAGAAGTTGTGAGAACTAATTTGAAACCTCATCCAAGAAAAGGAAACAGGGACTGGGTGGTTGAGAACCTGCACTCCATGTAAGTGTGCTCTGTAACCTGAGGTGCTGAAGTACTTACCTTAAATGGAGGTTGTTACCCAGAGGGAAGTAGGGAGAAAACCTGAGAGACTGTAATCTGTATTTCATTCTGTGTACATAGTTCATCAAACCCTATTAAACAGTTTATTTACCAACAGATCTTGAACTCTGTGTGTTCTTTATATATAAGAAATTTAATTATTTATTAATTATAAATCCACAGCCAGGGCATCTGGTGACAATCCTGCATACAGAAAGCTGGTCAAAATGATCACATTGTCTCCTCATTGTCCCTCACGTGGGCGGTTAGGGATATCTTTGACACTCATCTTTCCTTTAAGCCTTACATTGACTCTGTTGCCAAGTCCTGCCGCTTCGCCCTCCATAACATTGCTCGGATCCGCCCCTTTCTCTCTATCTCTTCTGCCAAAACCCTTGTTCATGCCATGGTCATTTCTGTCCTTGTCTACTGCACCCTTCTCCTCGCTGGCCTCCCTCGCTCTCACCTGTCCCCCCTTATCACCATCCAAAACTCTTCTGCCAAGGTCATCCACTCAGCCCGTCGCTTTGACCACGTGCAGCCTCTCCTCTCCTCTCTTCACTGGCTCCCCCTTCCTGAACGCATCCGGTTTAAACTCCTGGTGTTCACCTATAAAACACTTCACAGCCAAGCTCCCCCCTACCTCTCAACCCTAATCCCCTTACATACTCCTGCACGCGCCCTCCGCTCTTCCTCTGTCCCCTCCCTCACTCTCCCCCGTCTCCCATGCCTCCCCTAAACGCCTTCGTCCCTTCTCCCTCGCTGACCCCCATGCCTGGAACTCCCTCCCTACCCACATCCGCCTCACCTCCTCCCTCTGCACCTTCAAATCCCTCCTTCAAGACCCACTTCTTCCGTGCTGCCTTTCCCAATGCCTGCTAGTTGCTTTCCCCCAATTACTTACGGTCTGCCCTCCTTTGCAGACTCCTGCCTAACTGTAACCAAGCCAAGCACGCGCACCTGAGACTTCGCAGCCGCTTGCATGTTTGTTTGCTTCTCCTTTGTCTTCCCTTGTCCCCTCTCCTTGTTGCCCCCACCTTGTCTTTTTAGATTCTAAGCCGTAGGCAGGGACTGCGTCTTTATCTTTGTTCTGTAAAGCACCAGGTACATAGCTGGTGCTATACAAATGTTTATAATAATAATAATAATAATAATAATAATAAATAATTCCTCCCTTCTGTGTTTGTTTTAAAGTTGTTTTTATTGTTGTTGTTATTGTAAGCCACCCAGAGCTGCCTGTGGTAGGATGGGCAGGATAGAAAAATTTAAAAATAAATAAATAAATGTATATAGGCCCTTCTTTTAAAAATTGCTCTGGGTTAAAGTTGCAGATTGTTGGTTTTTTTTTGTTTTTCTGTAATTGTGTATTGTTTATGGGGCCAAGTCAGGGATTGGGGGCACTGCTGTGCTAGATACTGTACAAAGATGTACCTGAAAGTTGATCCCTGTCTCCTCACCAGGTCAAATGAGGTAGTAATAACACAGCCCTTTCTAATATATAACAACACAAATATATTGGGTGTTTTCAGACATGACGCTTACTCCAGTTTAACCACACTTAAACATTTCTTATGCATGTTGCAGGGCTGCTTAGGGCACCAATACAGCCCTGCAACATGTATAAGAAATGTTCAAGTGTGGTTAAACTGGGGTTAGCGTCATGTCTGAAAACACCTAATGTCACTGGGGCTGTTTTTATTAATATATATGGTTACTGAAATACTCTCCCTTAGATTTATTATATGGATAATTAAACATTTTGACTTAGGAGGAAACTATGACTGTAGATTCAGTTCCCGAGATATTGCAAGTATATCCTTTTTAAATTGCTTTGTCAAGAGAAAAACTAATTAGATGTTGGGGGCAAGGGAGAAAATGTTTCACCCAGTTAGATAAGTCATCAGGGTATCTATTTAAAGTTCCATTCTTATAATGATATTTATGAAACATCCTTTACCTTGTATATCAGTTTATATGCACACAATATTTAGAATTCCATTATCAGAGATTTATTACAAAGAAATATGTTTCTCCCCCTTTTTTATGCATGTGATGCTTTATGAGCATTGATAACGTTTTTGGGGAAAGTAATGTGTCAGCTTAAGGATAACAGTACAATTTGAGACTAATATGCCTGATATGTAAATGATTTGGAAGGTACATTAGTTCATCATTAGTGCTGAAGTTTATTGATGACCTTTCCTATCACTTACAAACCGACCACAAAAATGGTTGTGTTGTACCTGTTTGTGGTAGGTTTGTTTAAAAATCAGACTTGGAAAATGTATGACAGTGGAAAATCTGTGTGTTGTTTTTAGCATAGTGTTTTTAATGATCTGTTTGGTTCTGGATTGATGCATGTTTATTGCCATTTGTGTTTACTATGAAAATGGCAATATCATTCTAGGGAGTAATAAACCAACTTTATAGCCAGCAAAGCTCTAAATGGAAGAGTCGGTTCAATTTAGAAATGAAAAGAAAAAGAAAAAGTTTGAAATCTGACAGTGTAGTAACAATGTGTGCTGTAAATTCTTTACTGCTTCTGTGCACATAAACATTCACAATGCTCTGAATTTATTATCCCCTCCTGCTTTTGAAAACACTCCCATAATGCATTTTGACTTTTACCTTGATTAGATTAACATAGACTTGCTACGATGGATTTTTTCTTTCTTTCTACCTTTCTGGAGCATATCAGAACAGACAAATGGCCTTTCTAGTGACAGACCCTCTTCTAAAATACCTATCAATTACCCGAAAACTCCATAGAACAGCAACATTTTGCTGGTGCTGCACCAAGATAGAATTTCTTCCTGACATAGATAAAGACTGGATTACTTTCTGAGTGACTTAGGGTTGATGGATCTTCTGAGGTACTGTATATATTATAAAGTATGTTGGAGGGTGGGGCAGAGGAGGGGTTAGCAAAGTTATGATGATTAATCACAAGGGTGTAGAAGGTATTGGTTGTACCTGATGATGCGTCTATGCATTTGCCTTTCCAGTAAAATCATTTAGTACATGGGTCCTTAGGTTCATTTCATCACTCTTCCATCTTTCCCTCTTGTCTGTATCCCCTTCCAAGTCACCTCCATCTTTGTTAGGGCTGAAATGATAGCAAAAATTTTATTTGCGAGTATTTCCAAGTTTCTCAGGACTGGCTCCAAGTGTTCGGCCACTCCTCAGAAACTCGGATGAATACTCACTATTCAATACTTGGTAAAATACTCAGTAAAATAAAACTGAATACCGAGTATTTTCTGAGTACCAAGTCACCTTATACAGGGGCAGGAAAAGCCCCATATGTTTGTTTGTTTGAGTACTGGGCCGAGTACAGAGTACCTGGACAATTCCTCTGTTACTCAGTACTCAGTCAAGTCAAATGCCGAGATACTCAGTAAAACCGTGTAATTTCAAATACTGAGTTTCAGCACTATTGCCTATTCTACTTTAGTATCTTTCCTCCCTTTCCCCCCAAGTACTAGTCATTTCTCAGAGCCTCTCTGCTTCAACTCCCACCTACGCACACACATATGCACATACTAAAATACCAAAAGAACAGGATGATCATGAGTGCCCTCCCTCCCCCTTTTTTCAGCAGCGGAAGAACACAAGTTCACCATGAGAAGAGGACAGTGAAAAAATAGGCTTAATAATTATGAGGTAGTTTTGAAATGTGTGAAAATGTTTCTAATGTCTTGTTTTTCAATAAATGTTTTGTATTTGACAAAGGTATTCCTTATACATCATGTGGTTATACACAACAGCTTTTAAAAATATATTTGGAGGAGAGAGAGGTATGTAATTCATGTGTCTTACATTGTCAGGGGTGAGGTGTCTGATCCTAGAATAACACATGGACTAGGTAGAGCTGGGGCTCCAAAATGGCTTTCAAATTATCTGTTTCATTGGCATCCACTAATTGCTGATAATGGCTTCCATATGAGGAGTGGCTTGATAGGTTTTGGCTCTTCAGCCTGGAGAAGAGATGACTGAGAAGGGATATACTAGAAGTTTATAAAATAATGAGTGGCATAGAACAAGTAAATAGGGAGTTATTTATCCTCTCAATCAGTACTAGAACCATGCAACTCATTTTTAAAAAACTTCTGCCAGTTAAAGTATTTTTTTTCACAAGCACACAAGGAACTTGTTGCCAGAAGATGTGGTCTAGGCCAGTAATGTAGCAAGGTTTTAAAAAGGATTGGATAAGTTCTTGAAGGATAGGTCCATTAATGGCTATTAGCTAAGTACATTATGGGATGTAACCTCTGACTGTTGAGACCCGGGGATAAACAACAGTGAATAAATCATTCCATTCTGATCTGTTGGGTACTTCTCCAAAATGTGTGAGAATAGCCACTGTTGGAGACAGGATGCTGGGCTCAATGGACCATTGGTCTGACCCGGTATGGTACTTCTTATGTTGTTATAATTCCATCGTTTTCTTGACAAAGTTTTAGGTTAAGAATGTCACGCAAAATGGTAGGTTGATCTGGAATAGGACTGAAACGAGAATTTAAAAAAAATTCTCCCAAGAAATACTTACGAGATCAAACACCAGGACCGAGATCTTGCCAAAATCTTGGTTCCAGTGTGAGATCTCCCAAGATTTCTTGCAAAACGAAAAACATTAAAAATAATAATAATATAGTATTGGGACATCCACACGCCAGGACACCATCTGACTTACCTCACCCCTGGTCTTCTGACCTCTGATCTGGTGGCTGCTCGCTGTTCCCTGCCTTTCTTTCCACTGCATTTTGCAGAGAGCTGAGCTTGCTCTCTGCTGCCTTGGCCAGGCTTCACTCTGCAGAGGTTAGCTGGGACCTGACAGTAAATTCTCTGAGTGGGAAGGGGAGCATAGAAGCCTCTTCCCAGTTGTGTGTAAAACTCTAATCAGTTCCTGTTTCCAGGCAGACCAGTCAGGGTTTTGCTGTGTGCTGCCTTGATATCAGTCGTCCTAGAAAAAGGAACTGATTAGAAGGAAAGGCAAAGGTTTCTAATAATTATGCATATATTGTGTAGTAAGACATAGTCACTTTAAACAGTATCATATATCTGATTTGCAGAAAAGGTGCTATGTCTGTTTGATTTGTGAAGTTTATAAGGAAAATTTAGTGTTAAGGAAATTATGTCCAAACATTAGAAACGGTGCATAAAGATAACCACTTGATGTCAATCTCACAGTGAGTATGCCAGGTAAGGGGAATACCTTCGGCCACCCTCCAGCCTTTGAAGGCTTTCCACCAACCCTATTATCTCTGGCCTGCCATTCACCAGATGGCCACAAAATACTTCCATGCTGCTGGCCACACCCCCTATGGAGGTGGGACATCCATCTCCACAGGATGCTCTAGCTTGTGAAGCCTTCAGGGACATCAGTTTGCCTTCCAGTGGGGCTCAGCTTTCCCACTCCTGGAGTACATAATTGAGTATACTGACAGGTGCTTTCATTGAGATGTCTCAACCTGTATGTTCAATTTCCATCAAGTTGCTTAATTGCATAGATTGTACTATACTTAATTTGCTGAAATGCAATATTCCTTTCAGGCCACA
>QEPC01003620.1:957034-1071979 GCA_003113815.1 Sphenodon punctatus | reverse complement strand
GAGTCTTGTCCTCCCCTGCCTTCTGGCTGGTTTGGGGACTCCTGTTTGGGGTTTTCCTGCCCCTGAGTGGAGTTTACCAGGTGGGGTACAGGAACTGTAAAGCCTTCCTGTAACCCTCCCCCTCCACTAGGGTTGTTCTGTGTCTCCCCATGTTTTAGGGGTAAAGGTGCAACTTGTTCAGGGTTCTCTGAGTCTTGTTGTCCCTCACCCTTCCTTACCAGGTTGCTCTTTGGCTCCCCATTTTTCTGCATCCATTCGATTATATCATTCCCCACCAACATTTCATTTTGTGCTTTCCTTGGGAGGACAGCGACTTGGATTGGTGCTTTTGTACCTTGCTACTCCAATTCTATAGTGGCAGTGGGTAAAATGTCTGTGATCCCCATTGCCAGTGAGACCACAACCTTTCTATGAGTGTTTATTTTATGTTTTGGGATCAAATTTTCCCGCACCATTACCATTTGTGCCCCGTTATCAAGTCTTCCCACACAGTTTATTCCATTAACTTTAGCAGGTTTGCATAGTAACGGATCTCCTGTGGGTGTGTGGGTGGGTATAGCAATCATTAACCCTTCTGGGGACTGGTTGAAGTACAGACACAAAATTTACACTAACAGTCCCAATAATCTCCTCAGTCTCTCTGTTAGGGCTATGAAACTCTCTTTTGGGGGGGCATTCTCTTACCATATGCCCTGTTTGTTTACAATTATGACATTGTCTTGGATCATTAGTAGGGGATTGGAAGGTGTGTGCTCTTTGGAGTCTGGGTGATCTCTGTCTCCCCCCACCCCCATTCGCGTTTGGCTTGTTCTGGGTTTGTGGATTGTACCCATTCTGCTTATGGTAAAACCCTAATTTGGATTTTTCCCCATTATGTGGCTTTCTTTCCCCATAAGCTAAGATAGCATTTTGGGTGAATACATCAGCCCTTGCCCCTGCTTCTTTGAGATTTGTGATCTCCTTATTCAGCAGGTGTGCTTTTAAATTTGGTCTGCACACAGTGTAGAACTGTTCAAGCAATACAGAGTTAATAATTTATTCGTTAGTGGCATTCCCACCTGGATCTAGCCATTTAACCCCATAATGTTTCAAAAAATTGCAAACATCTGAATATGACGTACCCTCTGCCTTCTTGAAGCGGCGTAATTTCTGGTGAAAAGTTTCTGGAGTGATTCTGTAGGCTTCAAGAACTGCTTGTTTGAAAGCATCAAAAGTCAGTCCTGGAGATTCCTCCATTTTCGTGTTGAAAACTTGTTTTGCCTTCGCTGGGAGTTTAGGTAACACTAATTTGAGCCACATCTCCGGCGGGATCTGTTCTTGAAAGAAAACATGATGTACGGTTGTGGAGTAGTCTTCTATGCCTTGATTTCCCTCTCATTGTGGGATCAATGGGGCGTAGTCCCAAATTCTGCCTTCTGCGTTGTTTCCTAGTAGAGAGAGTGGAGGCTTCATTCCTGCTTCTATCTGCATTTTGAGGAGAGCGAGTTGATGTTCTCTCTGTCATTTTCTTCTCTCTCTCTGTTTTTCCCTCTCTCGTTCTTGCCTCTCCCTCTCTTGTTGTTCCTGTTTTATTTTCTCCAGTGTGATTTTGTGTTCCATCCTCATTCTGGCCATCTGAGTTCAGGGTTTGAACCTTGTCCCACTGGTTGTTGTTCAGTTGGAGGGGGGTTTTGGGGCCCGTTTGGTAGCACATTTCCATTTGCATCTGCTGGTTGCAGGTTGGGTGGAGAGGGACCTGGTTTAGGGGGGGGGGGGATATGCTGCCCCTGTCCCACTCCTGTTCGTGCTCATTTCAAGTTCCCGGATCAGCTGCTTCAGTTGCTGCTTTGTTTTTCCTTCTGTTTGGAGGTGTCTGGCTTGTGCCTCTTTCTCCAATTCTGGGTTCAGGAGCTTGGAGAAACGCTTTGGCAGCCCTATTTTGACACTTTCCCTGGCCCGAAATTAAAGTTAAAATAACAAACTTCACACACCCTGTTCAAGGATCTGCTTATTCCACTCTCAGAGGAGTCCAGTCACCTGGGTATGCTCCTCTACTGTCTACACATTGGTCCACAAGCTGAGCCTGACCCTTTTCGTTGGGCACCAATGTCACAGATTTGGGGGTCCGCACCCCCACTTTACCGGGTTTGAGTGACTCAGTTTCCCTTGCGCACAGTTCTCTTGAATCAGTTCTCTCTCTGGCTAATTCAAGTGTGCCACAATGAAACTCCTTTGTCACACAAGGGCCCAATCCTTCCCGTTTACAGACTCTTTACTCTCTGAGTTCGCAAGAGCTTGGGGGCTCTTGTAGCTCACTTGTGTTCCAATATTAGACACTTCCACTTCTTCATAAAGTTAAGAAGTAAGTTTATTGATTACATAAACAAGATAGTTGAAACAGAGTGGTCTAGAAATAAAAGGTAAACATAACGCATTTCTAACTTATACTGGTTGAGTTCCTAAATTATGCATCTTACCTAGCAAGTCCACAAGTTCTGGTTTCTCAGCTATAAAGGTAATGACTGGGTCCTGGCTTCTTAGTTGGCAAAGAGCAAAGTCATGTCTCTCAGTTCATGCTTTCCCCAGCCTTCTGGTGGCTGGTCCTTTCATATGCAGATGTCTCTGGCAGCAGCTTTGCAAGAAGAAGTAGAAGATTTTTCCCCTCTGGGATCTCTCTCCTTATATCTCCTGGAGGACACTCCTAGTAAGTTCTCCAGGCTTCTAGAATTCCCTTTGTTCTCTCATCAGGTTTCTCTGTCTTTCTGCACGTAGTCAATGGCTACCTGCATTAGCATTGTTAATGACTCTGGCCCCAATACACATTTTGGTATCTCTTTGTATTTTCTGTGGGCCGGTGACGTGTAAGAGCCCTAATTCAAGTTGTACAGTTCTCAGAGTCATCATTACAAACATGTGGAACCTGTGACATTACATATTGTACATGTATAGTAACATTACATACATGTGAAACCCTTGGCACCACACATTTACCAAACATGTAGTCCGTGTTACATGTGTGTTGCCCCATGTTTGTCCGTGACAATTGTCATGCCAGGTTTATCTTGGTAAGGCACAATACGATCATTAGTCAGATTGTCGGGACGAAGAGCGCAGTCCTAGTTCATCTTCCCTGGTACAGTGATATCCCACTTCCCAAGTCCTGTCATCACCAACATAGTGTGCATAACTCATGCTAACTATACCAAAGTGGCTATATGTTTGTGCTACACCCCATCCTTCCCCAACAGTATTTAGGTAAGAAAGAGCTCCCCTCACTCAAGGCATGCTAAATCCCAATGTTATAAGCTGTGTAAATCCTCCAAGGGGACCCTGCCACGTCACAGCTGAAGCTATAGTTATTATTATTACTATTAGCAAGCATTTATATAGTTCCAGCAATGTACCTGGCGCTTTACAAAGTAATTGAATAGACACGGTCCCTGCCCTAGGGCTTACAATCTGTGGGGGTGTGTGTGTGGCAGATGAAGGAAGGGGAACAGGGAGAGACAAGGAGTGTAACATTCCCGAAGATGCGAGGGCCCAGGTGCACGCACTTGGCTTGCTTACATCACGTTGAGTACTTAGTGTGTATGTTTGTGTACCTTTCTTATTAATAAATTATGCATGATAATAGGATTGAGTAACTGATTCCCCAAGACACACAGGAGAATCTAGACTTGTTGCATACCCAAGGAAGGGCCCTGTGTGACCCAATAGCTTTCATACTCTCACCAACTTGGTAGTTAGTCCATTAAAAGAGACCATCCAAACTACTTTGTCTCCATCTCTTAAACTGTGAGAGTTGTTGCAATCTGACACCATCAGAGTTGGTGATAATTTTAAACATCAGCTTTAATAACTTTTGAGAAGCTTGAGATTCCTCCGATACCATTTTCTAAAAAATCCACCTATTTTAGGAAATTACACTCCTTTCAATCTTAGTTACCTACCAGGAATAATAGACTGATGCTGAAAGCAGTGGGTAAGATTCTCTAATGTGCATTATGAAGTTAGGACTAGTTCATATAACGGTTCCTCTCTGTGTGTATATATATATACACCTTATATGCAAGGCTTTCACAACACCAGAACTGATCATTAACACACAAGCATTTTCCAGGTCACCTGCATGAGAAAGATGGGCATTTTTTTTTTAAAAGTGGAAAAGTTATAAAAACATTAGAGATGCAATTTTGTACCAACTCCTGCTCCCCTATCCTCAAGTTCACCTTATGACAAGTAATCTTGCATGCACAGGGTAAGCCTAAAAGGAAAATGTTTGAGAACGTTATGAGCATGTGGAAATGGGCTTCTAGTGGAAACCATTTTACAACCTTAATTATAGAAGGCATTATTAGTAACAGTTATAATGTAATTTGTTTCTCATGGGGCGTAATTAAAGTGATGCTGAATTAGAATTATTACATAAATCAGTTCATTACAGGTATAGTTGTAGTGTCAAAGGATTAAAAGTTTCTATAGATCAAACTGCCACTTCCATTAAAAATAAGTGTGAGGAAAATGTATTTGCAGGCAGGCAGAGAGCAACATTCAGACTGATTTGAAACATGGCAAAAATATCACTCAGTTTGCAGGACAAAAATCAATGTCTAAAATCAGATTAATAAACAGAAACAGTGCACTGAAGTCACTGATGCATTTACAACAATATGGGGTGTGATATCTGGAATTGCATAATTGCTGTTTTTTACCCATTGAGAAAAAGATGCAACATAAAAGCACCTCTCTGTCCAGAATAAAGAGACGTATTTAAAAAAAACACAACCAACAGCCTGTATTTCCATTTGAAAACTTTACATTTATTGTATGTGAATAAAACTAATATGTCTAATACAATCATCAAATATAAGCATCCCTGACTTGCTGCTGGGTTAGTTACGCTGCCCTGTCTAATATGTTTGCCATGACAACCTCTCGTGTGATTTTGGCAGGGAAAAAAATATCACATTGAGATACCCAAGGCCTACAAGAGACTGTGGGTGTTTTTAGACAAGCGCCTCCCCACCCATCAACCACCTATCAGGCATGTTGCAGGGTCACGTTGGCACCCTATGCTTGCAGCCCTGCAACATGTATGATGGGTGGGTGATGGGTGGGGAGGTTCTTGTCTAAAAACACCCTTTTTATCAGTATCAAAGAGGCCACTGCCCCCGAGTAGTGAATCAGGAAGCTGTCATGCTTTCACAAGACATCTGCTTAGAAGCACTCTGTCTCTGTCACCCATAAACAGTGCTCTGAAAAATGGAAGTTGTTCATACAAAGGAAGTAGGATCTATAGTGTTACAGCTGTGCACACATCATAGAATGGTGATACGTGAAAACAAAGTATGCCTCAAAGATTTCTGATAGACTACTGTACCTGGCCGAGTACTGTGAGGGCATGATGAGAATTTAAAATCCAGAAACACTGAAAAATTTCTGGAACGTTGTGGTTTGTCTGCAGAGTAAGATCTACAATGGTCCAGGAGAGAATGTCTAGTTTGTTTATTGAACACTGAAAGTAACATTACCAGTGATATTAATCCTGAGCAGATCACTGATGCCTATGCTGCAAAGTCCAGTCGCCACACCTTGCTTTGTTGAACTGGAATGATGGGTTTGTTGTTAATAAGAAATATAAGGCAAATACTTAAACATATAATTAATAAAATTCTGAGCATGTTAACAGCAGGTCCTAAAGGCTGCAATTAAACTTTATTGTGGGGGTGCTCGTACACAAGAACCCCCACCCCGATGCCAGCAACACAAATTTAGCCTCCCCAAATGCAAAACTCACCAGCCACAATGGCTTAGAGCCTGGGAACAACAGGACTCAGGAGTCCTTGAAGAGATTCACTTCTTTCCCCAAGGTTTCAGACATGGGGTTGGCAATAAAGCTGAGGGAGGGGTATAGTTTCTCCATTTTTAGGACACTGACCGGATCCTGTGAGAGAGTTTGATAATGACCTCCATCTCTCCTAATGGTGTTGCTTAAAGCCCAGCAGGTAAGCATATCTACAGGAAAGGGAAAAGTATAGTTCACTTTTTGGACAGTGATGTTTTCAGGTCTCCTTCTCTGCTAAAAGCATTCTTATAAAACAATGGGGGAATGCTTCTAAAACCTTATCATACATGCTGCTTTAGCAGCTTAATTGTTCTGTAGCAAGTCAATTTTAAAATATCAAGCTGGATCTCCTTTTAAAACAGTTTAAAAAAATCTAGCCAAAACAAGAAAACATCTGAACTGGCACAGTTCCCCCCTGTGCTTACCCTAAACAGAAAAACAAACACCAGTCAAGATCTATTGCATTGTGACACCTTAAAGACGAACAAGAAAATTCCTGTATTTTGCCATGAGCTTTTGTCAGCAAGAGTTGACTTCCTCAGATGCATGAAGTGGCTTGGAGGTTGGCATCTATACAAGAGGTTGCAGGCAATGAAAATAGTTTACACAGAGAGAATAAAACACATAATTAGACCAAGCACCAACCCGAAGTACAGACAAGATGTTAGTGACTAATCATCAGTGGAAAAGCCCCATTCAGTTGGAGAAGAGCTCCCTAGAAAAGATGCATCTTGTAAGAATAAATCCAGGCACACACATAAACAGGGTAAACAAGCTTTATTAGTGGAGTTGCGTCAGCCATGCACCAAAGGGTTCCTAATCCAGTCTCACTTCCAGCACAGTCAGGGATGTCAGGTTACTGCAATACTGACACCACAAGCAAAGCAGATTATTACATCAGGGAGTTCAAATACCAAGGCTTGAGCATAAGCAAAAATTTGACTGTAGAGTTCTAAATAGAAAATTGTGGCTTATAATGAAACATCTGAGCTGCTTATCAGCGGAAAACGGCAAGGCTGAGTTTTCAGCAATCGGATCAATGTGAATTTGGGCACATGCACTGCCCAGTTATGCTGTACACACAACTGTATATGGGCTGGGTGTCTGAAAACCAGTCACAAGTCATTCTTGGTAAAGTTTAGAGTTATGCTGTGCATTGCAATAGCATAGAAGAGCTGCTACCCTTATATATCTCATGTATCCAGAGGCATTTCCCTCTTTTTTGTTAGCTGAAGACACATCTTCTTTGCTGGTATTTCAGAGCAGTTTAAAAAGGGAGAATCAGGCATCCAACTCCTATTTCAATCACATTTGGGCACCTAATTTCTTTTATTTAAACCTCAGCGCATGTGATTAGTAATAAGTGTTATAACCACAGTTAACGTTGCGTAACACTTCACATTATAAGACACTGTTTTCAGTTGCTAAACTCAACGACGTTTTAAACAATTTGATCTGAAATTTTCACCCAAGATGAATCAAAAATCTCACCCATTTCGAAGAATAAGATAAGTGGAAAAACTGTTTCACCCATGCTAAATGAGTTTTACCCAATTAATTAAGACGCTCTAGTGCCCTCACATTCTGGAGCAAGGACTTCAAATTTGGCTGAGATTTGTGTGCATCAGGAGCATGCTTTTTGCCATCCTTGTGACACCGCACTCAAATTATAATCCTCTATGGAAACTAAAGTCTGCACAGGTTAGATATTCAAGCACATCTTTTCTGGAGTGGCTCTTCTTGCCAGCCACAGACCCTTGTGGGCTTAGGTACAGATGTTGACAGTAATAAGACTCCTTTTCTTGTGCCTTTAATACCCTTCTTTTCCCCAGATAGCAAAGGAGAACATTGTGAAACACTACACAGGGAAAAACAGCCCCACAACCTTAAAAGTGGGAGGGGAGGCAGGAGGAGGAGAAGGGGAAAAAAAGCAGATCACCAAGGGAGCAGGAGACCCAGAACAAGGACTGGAACAGAAGAGGGGTGGAGAAGAACTGAAATGAAGGTAAAAATAGCAGAGGGGGGGCACATCAAAAGTTTGTTAGCCCCAAGAGAAGGAAGATAGAAGGATGACACAGGTGAAAAGTGGGGAGGGAAAAACAGGAACAGAGTGGAGAATGGGCAAGTGCATGCTGCTGAAGGTCTGAGGCAGAAGGAATTATGTGAGAAAACTTTTCTAGAGAGAGATGTTGCAATGGTTTTAGAAGCAACAGAATGGAAGGGCATGGCCCTGTTTGAGCAATATATGCAAGAGGTAATGGCCACCACAATTTTCTTGTGATGCTCAATCTGTGGCCTTCGGGCAGGGGCAGCCAAGAGGTAGATCACACAAACTTAGTCCCCAGTAGGTCATGGTATGGGGAAAGGGACCAGCCTCCAAGAGATTGCCCCTAGGGAAGAGAGTGATATCAGCACCCCAGAGTGTGCCTCTGGGGAGGTAAAGGGCTAAGAGAGTGCCTCCAGTACCACACTGGAGGCACTCTCTTAGCCCTTTACCTCCCCAGAGGCACACTCTGGGGTGCTGATATCACTCTCTTCATCACGGTGAAGGTTCTCTCTAAAGTGGAGTGGTCCGCTCCACCCGTGAGACTGGCTGCTGTAACGCCCTAGAACTGGGAGAGAGTGGAAGATCTCAGTCACCTGAGATTGACGCATGGATCAAGCGGATCGTGCGCACCCTAAGTCCAGCCTCTCCATTCCCTGCCTTAGGGGGCATTAATACTATCTATCAGTCATTTCAGGACTAGGGGAATCTTCCGAGCATGAGAATTAAAGGTCAAATTCCAAAGATATCCATGCACATAAAAGATATAGAACCTTGCACGTAAAGACATCCAAGAAATCTCATCTCTGGAGTGAGATTTGAACTTGTCTCCCCAGATTAGTTTAAATACACAACAAAGTTAAGGTTTAGTCTGTATTTATTATTAATTATTATTATTATTATTATAAACATTTGTATAGCACCAGCTTGTACCTGGAGGAGGAGTGGAGGGCGCGTGCATGCGTGCATAAGGAGATTAGGGCTGAGAGATAGGGGGAGCTAAATACCGGGAGAATTTCCAATCCGTAACACGTTTGGATGGCTTTTCAATTTAATCTTAACACTTAATTTCCTGGGGTTTTATATATTAAACTGAAAAGGGAGATAAATAGTCAACCGGCAAAATCTGACACCAAGGGCAATTAAGACCGTGACAAGCAGGATGCGTTGGGGGCTTACAGTGTTCTGCTGGAAGCACAAATTCTAACACTATATCCACTCAGCCAGGGACTACATGGGGCAGATAAAGTTGCTATATATGGGTATCAATGGTGACTTTTGTGCCTTACAACATTTACGGTATATGTCAGGGGTGGGGAACCCAGGCCTGGGGGCCAAATGCGCCCACGGCAAGTTTTTGTGTGTCCCTTTTCTAGTTACTGGATCTGGCTAGTTCCCACCTCCAACCACTGAAAAACTGAGCGTAGGGTATGTGAGGAAAGAAAGTCATGCACAGGATAGGGAGCAGATCAATAGCACAAATCCTTAACTTGTGCCCTTCTTTTCTTGAGTACACACCGCTGCCCCCTTGGAGCTTGTACTAATTTGCAAAGTGGCCCCCAGAATAGAAAAGGTTCCCTACTCCTGGTATATATAGTAGGGGAGCATGCTGTGGAACTGCTGGCCTTTTAAGGGAATCAAGATGGTGTCCAGCCCATAGCCCAAATGGCCACTAACAAGGGCAGCTGGCCACAGATGTGGTAGTAGCCAGCCCGCACAGCCAGAAGCCAGAGCTGGGAGCTCAGAGAGGACTGCTGTTGAGCCAGGGCAGCTGTGTATATGATCGTGGGGCTCTAGTTGGGAGAGGCTGCCAATGCTACTGAGAAGCTGCAGAAAGACTGGAACTGCTAGAGAAGCGGGAACTTGGCTCTGTGTGAAGGAGCTGCTGTTGGAGGCTGGTGAGCCAAGGCTGCTGGAGACTAGCAAGAAGTAGCTTTACCCTGCTGAAAAACAAGGTGTGTGACTGTGAAGCCAGCAAGGGAAGGATTGTTTGGTTTCCTTGCCTTGGTGGGCTGGGATTACAGACTTGGGGAAAGACCGTGTGTATTGGGGATATGGAGGGATGGAACCCCAAGCCTAGCCAGAAGTTTTGAATGGCTAGAAGAACTCGGATGGGACTTTGTATGCTTGTTGGTGATTGGCACAGACTGTATAAATAAACTGGTGTGCACTTAACCCCACGTGTCTGGATCCCAATTTGGGGTATGGATGCTGTGGGCACTTAGCCCTGAGGGCTGGGACCCTGTTACAGCTGGCGTAGTCAGCAGGGTCTTCGGATGCCCTCTCATCAAAGGGGGTCAACTGCACTGGAGTTGACAGCTTGTGCCTAAAGTAACCATGCACTCAAAGCAGATGCCAATGAGCCTCTGTAATTATGTGGTAAGGCTAGGATCCTACTGGAGCAGTAAACACTAAACAGTATCAAGTGTCTCTGGGGAGGAGCAGCACCTTAAGGACATGTTGAACAGTGGATGCTCTGGTCATGTCTGGAGAGTGTGTTCTGAGAAGCTTGAGGATAGCTTCTGGACTCTGCGAAACTAGAGCCTGAGAAAACCCTGGTTTAGGAAAAACTGTACTAAATATGGTAAGTTTTGTCAGGATTGGGACCAGGGGAAACAATGTTGGTTCTGTGGAATGTGCAGTCACAATAAGAGGGTATATCCCTGGAGGTGGGAAAGACTTTGGGAAAGAGACAACTCAAGCCCAAGAAGTTAGACAGAAAGAGTCCAGGTGAAGGGGTTACCTGGAGACTTGTCTTATCTCAGCACCTGCAGTCAAGAGAGTGAGAGGGGGCAGGCACAGTGTAACCCTTCTAGTGAGCTGGGATCAGGCAAGCAGTGTTTATTTATTTATTTATTTCATTATATTTATATGCCACCCCCCATGCCTATGGCATCTCGGGGCAGCTTGCAGCATAATATAAAACAATTTTTAAACATAAAAAATCTACAATATCATAATTAATACAAATTTAAAACACCCCCCACAAAAATTGGGTTTGTAAGGTTCCAAGGCACCTAAGGAAAGAGTGCTCCCGCTACCAGGTCATTTGAGAAGGACTTGGTCAGAAAGGAAAATACCCCAGAATAGGGACCCCAAAGGGTAGATTGTGGTTCCCAAACCCTGGTAACAGGGAAGGAATGGGAGCTTGTGACAAATGAGACAGACTAAAAGCCTGAGCAAAAGTAAATTACTCTGGTCAAGCAGGAAATTAGTGAGAGTCACATCCATGTTTAACTGGCAAAGAGAAGCGCGAGTCAAGTGGTGGAGGTTTTGGAAGTAATGCACTGAGATTAAGATGCATTCCTAAAAGGAACAAGGAAGGCAGTTAATGAAAGGTGCCAGGAGGCCTACGTGTTCAATAAGGTGCTGTTGCCAGGACAGGTCAATAAAGGAAAAAACATAGTAATAAAAAATATACATATTAAGTTACATTTATGTAGTAAGATGCAACAAACCAATTGATTATGCAATTATTATTTTACATCGTAAGACGAGCCAATCAGTTGTTGGACAAGATAACATGAACCAATCCATTGTTAGAGAGAACAAGGAACCAATCAAGTAGAATTAGTGAGTAATATGCTGGCGACTGGATATTTGTGGTTGATGTAAGTATATAATAAGTATAGCCTCTTTGCTACTGGCCAACACTTGATATTATTGCATGTAACCAGTGTCACTCCTTTTGGAGGTAAATAAAGCCTATATTGCTTACTTTACAGTCTGGTCTTTCTCGGACTCACTTCCCAGGGCATTCTCTGTACAAGTCTACATCCGCTGTACCGCCTCATGACAGGATGCACCCCAGAAGGATACAACGGAAGTAAGCAATTTGCCAATGCAACAGCACGAAATTTAATCCAAGTTCAAAGGAAAGCTTTTGCCACTTGTACTCATTACAGAGCTCAGATTTATTAAATCCTGGGAAAATTTGTCAGAAAATAAAAGCTTGCTTAACTCAAAGAAACTGTCAAAACACAAGATTATATGTTATAAATTCATATTACCGCTATATCTTGATTATTTTCATAGTGCCAGCAATTTGGCACTGAATCACTATTAGAGACAGGTTCCTCCTTTTGGGGGGGCGAGAGGGGGGAAGAGGAGGAACAAAGAGAGAGGGATACATTCATAAAGTTGAGAAACTGCGGGAGCACACGTTTAGCTTAATTACAGGGAGGTGACCCTGGATGATAGGACAGTGGAAGAAGCATCAGTGAGCAATATGTGAGCAGCTAGGGAAAGCCAGATGGAAGAGGTAGGTTTTTAGAGGTATTTGAATGGAGAGACAGAGAGAGCAAGAGTGTATGTATTCAGGAAGGGAGTTCCAGGCATAGGGGAAGAAGTGAAGATGGTAGAAGAAGCAGGTGACACTGGAATTGCTGAGGGTTGTGGTGGTAGTGGAGAAGCACGTTCGGGGACTGACAATGCGGCCCCCGGGTTCAAAAAGGTTCCCCACCCCTGTTCTAGAGCATCGGGCAATCCGCCTGCAACTCTAGTGTGGGGAGGGGTGCTATGCAGGCTGACTGCAGGCTGCGGCAGCTGCAGGGTCTGTGTAAACCTGGCCCAGGTGAGGCTGGATGCGGGCAGAATCTGGGGGTGACCAGTTCCACGTCTATCTAAAAACACTCTGTCACAGGACCGGGATAAAGCCCTATACCATATCCTGAGCCCGGGGAGCGAAGGTGCCTGTGTACTTACCGGCAAAGTTATCCATCAGCTGTGCAGAGTTTCCAGGCGGGGGGCGGAGCCAGATGCCCTGCAGAGAGGTGAAAAGGGGCTTGTCAGCCTCCGGCAGTTCTGTCCTGAGCCTGGGGAGCGAAGGTGCCTGTGTACTTACCGGCAAAATTATCCATCAGCTGTGCAGAGTTTCCAGGTGGGGGGCGGAGCCAGCTGCCCTGCAGAGAGGTGAAAAGGGGCTTGTCAGCCTCCGGCAGTGCCGGGGGCGCGCGCCGAAGCGTCGCGCGCAAAAGGGTGCGTGCCCTTTTGCTTGCCCTTCGGCGTGACCGGGCGCAGGGAGCCGGAATCTCTGCTTCTTACGCTAGTTCTTCCCCGTGGAGTAGGTGGTGGCCGCCTGGCCAAATATTTGCTGTATTTGTTCTATATTGTGTGTGCTTCTGATTCTTGCAATTATCTTTCTGACACTGTGCAGCTATGGTATTACCTAAGCGGCCCCGGGGTGAGCCGATTCAATCTTCACCAACTAAAGTTGCGAAGCAACGTAAGCTGGATGCCTTTTTTCCGGTTTTGACTGAGGCTCAAGCCTCTGCCTCTACTCGCTTGCCTTTAGATGAACGACGGGGGATGGCCGCAATTAGTTTACCTTCTTCAGATTCTCATGCTCAACCTGCTGTGCTCCATACTCCTTCTTATGGGGCTTTTTCAGCGGTCTCAGCAGGTCCAGTTCAGGGTCCCAGTCCAATAGATAATTTTGATTTAATTGCGGACTTCGCTATTATGACATCCCACACTTTACGATATCTATCGGCTCAAATCCAACAGCTGACTTACAAATTGGAATCTCAGTCTATACCTCCACCCCTGCAGGTGACAGGAGGCGGGTCTGGGGCTTCATTTCTGGAAGAAGCCCACCCTATACTACCAAGGCCCAGCAACTCTAACCCAGTGTTGGCAGTATCATTACAAGATTTGCGGGGTTTATCTCCCTCTAAACCGTTTAGGAAATGTAAATTTTCTTCTGCCAAACTTTTGTTCACCGTACTGCCTCTTGTGAATGGAAGACTTCCCCTGTGGAATATTCCACTTGATGTCGCTGAACATTTAAGGGTTCTGTTACAACTACCAGTGATCAGTAGAGATATTAGCTCTGTGGAGCATGTATGCACTGTCAAAAGACGGTGGATGATTTATGTAATTTTTCATTCTAATAGGGTGGTGGCTCAGGTATTGCAGAGAAAACATCTCCTGAGTGGGCACGGTGTTTATGTATCCAGAGTTTTGGAGCCTGATGTTAATACTGTACTCTTCCCAGAGAATTCCCCCTCATCTGGGGGCCCGGGGGCTGAGGGCTTGAATCCTCCTTTTCTGCCAATTACCTCTAAAGAGCCTATGGCAATTGCAGCCCGGGGCCCACAGGGTTTTTCCACCCAGGGGGCCGGGGTCTCCCATTTGCCCGGTAGGGAGAGTTCTGAATCTATGGATACTCAAGCTCCCCAGGGTTCTCTGGGGGGACCCTTGTTAGACAAGCCAGTCCAACCAATGAACTGGCTGTTGCCCCAGGGCACTGACTCCGGAGCCCTGTTTGATCAGCTTGACAAACTATGTGCAAGGTTGAGCCATTCTAGAATTGGGAGATACCCTGGGAGAGTTGTGCAACCTGGTGAACAGAGGCTGCTACCTTCGGCATCTATTCAATCTGTGCCGGATTCTCCGGAAGCCTCTTCTACCCCTGTGGCAGTACGGGGTAGCTGCGTAGTCAGCTCCCGATTGTCAGGGGGCGAGAGGCAGTCCAAATATATGGGCTTGGAATCCCATTCTAGTCTAATACATGGGGTTTCGGATCTGGTAGCCTCGGGGACTATTAGGCCAATTACAGCTTTAGAGGCTGGTGCTTGTTTAACAAGTGCTGCCCAGTTAGAGATGGCGCCCAGTCCCCCTTGGAGGATTTTTCCTCCTGGGGGGGTGGGGGGCGGGTTAGTGAGCAGCAGAAGGGTATGCATCTGGCTCCTAATAGCAATGCTGCTTGACTATCCCTTGCCACGTCCCATTTTACCTTGTTAAGTTGGAATATTGCAGGTTGGCAGGCTAGACTTTCTGATCCTTCCTTTTTATCTTTTCTCTCTAGTTACCATATAGTTTTGTTGCAAGAGACATGGGAAGCTTCTGACCTTGTATGTCCTGGTTATGAAGTATACAATCTGCCGGCCCAATCTCTTGCATCTAGGGGCAGGCTTAGTGGTGGTTTAGCTATGTTATGTTCAACAAAACTCACCTTAACTGTGAAGTTGATTAAAGTTTTTAAATCCTATTTTGCTTTGTGGTATTGTTTTAGACCCCAGGGCGAAGCCCTTTTGATAGCTAATGCATATGTCCCCCCGCTATCTTCGCCATATTACGAGGAGGAAATATGGGAGACAATGGGGGTATTGATTACCGAGGCCAGGAATATGTTACCCGAGGTCCCATTAGTATTTGGTGGTGATTTCAATACCCGGATTGGACAACACTGGGGGGGCTCCCCCTTGCTGAATGATAGTGTGGGGTGCCCTTGGCTGTCTGCCCGTGTCTCTAGGGATGTGGTGTGCAGCTATAAGGGCCTACGGTTCTTAAGATTAGCCGAGGAGATGGACCTGGTCATTCTTAATGGCAGATCGACTGGCGATCCAAGGGGGGATTTTACTTATTTTTCTGTGAATGGTGCTAGCATCATAGACTATGTGTTAGTCTCCTCTGAATTGCTGTTTCAGGTAGTAGACTTTACAGTCTGTTTGAATTCTTTGTCTGATCACCAGCCTCTATTATTGGAGATGCGTTTGCCCCAGGGGTGGCCTGCTGGGTTAATCTCAGCAGATCCAGGGGGTTCCAGCTCCAGGATTCTAGTGTTACAGAGGACTTCTGCCCTGAAGGAAATTTCCCCCCAAGCTATACAGCAAGAACACATCTTGGCACTGTCAAACGGTATTCGTACCGGGGGGCTTGACCCTTTGATGGCCTATGGCCCTCTGGTAATTTCCCTGCGTAAGGCTCGAGGCGGTCTTAAAATCCAACCTCCTAGACACCAGGGTTTTCCCTGGTTTGACCTCCACTGTCGTAGATTGCGGAGGGAATTGCGCAGGCTGACCAGACGAGCCAGGAGTCACCCGTTGGCCCAGAATTGTGCCTCCCTTGTCTCATTACGTAGGGTCTATAGAGACACTTTGTTAAAGAAGAAAGGTGAATACCAACAAGTAAGTTGGAGGAAACTTCTCTTGGCTGCACGCAGCAGGAATCCAAGTGCTTTCTGGAACCAGGTCAGGCACTTTCTTCCTAAAGCTACTGCTGCAAGCAGTACCCGTCCTGCTTCAGAAGCCTGGATTAATTACTTTAAAAACTTGTACGAGTCCCCAGGGAATGCTCCAGTGGATGCTGCTGGGCCTGCCCAAAATATATACTTACTGGAGGCATGGCCTCCAGTACAGCCAGATGAGATCAGAGAGTACATATTAAAATTAAAGCCTGGGAAAGCCCCAGGCTGTGATCACCTTACATCTGATCTAATTAAATTGGACCCTGACTGGTGGGCAGGCCTGCTGGCCCCTGTATTCACTAGAATTAATGAAACTGGGACCATACCTGAGGATTGGTTGTCTAGTCTGGTTGTCCCTATTTTTAAGAAGGGGGATTCTACTCTGCCAGAAAATTATAGGCCCATCAGTTTGCTTAGTGTGGTAGGGAAACTCTATTCGAGATATCTGTTAGGGAAGTTTCTATATTGGTTGGAGTCTAAGGACATACTTATCAAGGAACAGATAGGGTTCCGCGCTGGCCAGTCTACAAGTGATCATATTTTCACTTTAAATTATCTTATGGACAAATATGCGAGACAGTGTAAAAACAGAATATTATATCTTTGTTTCGTCGATTTACACGCTGCGTTTGACTCTGTAGACAGACATTGGCTCTGGCTCAAACTTAGCTGTTCTTCAATAGAGAGGCGATTGTTATACCTCTTAGTACAGTGTCACAGTAACAATTCCCTTCAGGTGCGCATTCCTTTTGAGACTGCTCTATCTGCTAAAATATACATCCAGCGTGGAGTGAGGCAGGGGTGTGTTTTAGCACCTCTTCTATTTAACTTCTATGTCAACGATGTTAAGAGGTTTATTCTGGATGAGGACACTCACGCCCCCAAAGTGGGGAATATACGCTTGCCCTTGTTGTTGTATGCAGATGATGCAGTCTTACTTTCTCTATCTCAGGTAGGGCTGCGTAGGGCGATGACCAAATTTGTAGAATATTGCAAAACTGAGAACCTGGGTATAAACTACCAAAAGACAAAGGTTATGGTGGTAGGGGATAGGAAACTGAGCCACCGTTGGTTTATGCATGGCAACCCGATTGAGCAGGTTTCCTCCTATAGGTACCTCGGGGTGTTGCTTTCAGCAACATGCTCTTGGAGACGCCACCTTGATGCTTCATTATCTCTGGCTAGGAAGACCTCTAATACCTTATTGGGTTTTTTTCATTCCCATGGGGGAAGGTTGGTGGGCCCGGCTAGGAGGCTTTTTCAAGCTAAGGTAATCTCTCAGCTGTTCTATGCTGCTCCTGTCTGGGCTCCACGGTATTTGGACTCCTTGGAACATGTCCAAAACAGCTTTCTCCGAGGAATTTTGGGGGCCCCTAGGTCCACCCCGCAAGTGGTACTCCGTTTGGAGTCTGCTTCCCGACCCCTTAGAACCCAGGTTCTTTCTGTGGTACTCAAGTTTTGGCTCAAGCTGCTTTATAATTTATCCCCGCCAGGGAGTCTGTTTCACAGCATGGTGCCTGACTTCAGGAATGGACAGTGGTTTCTCACGGTTACAGGGCTAATCCATAGTTTAGGTTTCTCATTAGAGTTTTTCGCCGATCGATCATATCCCGAGGTGCTAGGCTTGATTGCTCTTCGTATTAGGGATCAAGAACGCCAAGCAGAGATTGCTCTGCTTGATGCTCAGAAGGCTTGTCCCATGTATGCGACCGTTAAATTGCCATTTGGGAACTTGGGTTACCTTGACGCCTGGGTAAACTGGCCTGAGCGGAAAGCTTACACACTTTTTCGCTTCCAGTTATTCCCATCAGCATGGATCTTAGGGCGTTTTCAGGGTACCCCTCGGCACTTGAGATTTTGCGCCTGTAATACCGGACGAGTTGAATCATTGTTGCACGTTGTGTTTGAGTGTTCCAAATTATCCTTACCTCGTTCCCGCTTTTTAATGCCTTATATAGCAGATTGCTCACTTGGGGAGAGAGAGATGGTAATTATTAGATTACTTTCTGGTCTTGACACCGAAATGACTAGGAACATGGCAAAATTTTGTCGCTGGGCCTTATTCATAAAGCAGTCCATTTTGTTCCTTGATTAATGTTTTGTTCTCTAAGGATTTCCAACAATGCCTATAACCAAGCTGCTGTGGTTTGGTTTATAATATAAAGAGAAATTTAGGAAATTATTGAACTCTAGCAATTCGGGCTACACGTGTTGCAGGATTTTGCTCACATGTTATATCATTAAGTTGTAGCCGAATTGACAAACTGGAGGTTGTTGCATTATAATTGTAAATAACTCAGCGTGGATTTGTTGTTGACACCAAAAATTATTTTGGGAAGGATTGTATGGGGGTTAGCTAGATTGTGAGGGAAAACTCGATATTGAGATCAACATGTGGATTCTGAATGGAAACTTTGATATATATATATTCTTTGTGTTTTGACCCGTGTATTAAGTTGTTTTTTTTCCCCTTTATCTTGTAATTTTGTGTTATGTGTACTATTTTATTCTTGTGATTATTAATAATGGTTTGTAAACTTTTTGTAATTTTGTTATAACCTGATGGTTAATACAAATAAACGATTAACTAACTATACCATGATTCACCAGCGACTTATTCCAGAGTAGTTCAATTGAAACCCTGAATGTTATGACCCTTTAACCTGGCTGTTTATATCTCAAGAAAAACCAAACCAACCAACCAAGGTAAGTAAGTAGGTAAATAAGTTTTATTGACTCAACCGGTTGGTTGCAGCAAACTTAAAACACAATAAAAAATTACACAAATTACATCACATTCCCATGGCAAAATACATACCCAAAAATTATATAGCATCACCTTCATGATACATAGGTGATATAGGGGTGATAGCCATGACCACTGTCTGCTGAGGTGACAGCAGCAGTTGGGGTGAGCCAGAAAAACAGATGCTAAAAGCAGGCCATGAAAAATAATGTACAAGGGTTAAAACTAAGTTGAAGAAAAAAAAACTTAGCAATGCAAACAGTGTGGTTCCTAGTTGGTACTAAACAACAAGATAATAAACAATAAAAACTTGACAGGTCAGCTTGCTCTGAAATCAACATATAGAAACAAAATCTCCCCAACCACTGCCAGTAGATAACAAATATTTCTGGGTGTCTTGCCCAACGACGTTGCTAATTCACAATCACCTCCTAAAGGTTTCTGGCAACAGTAGAGCTGCATTCTAGACACACCTTTAGATTACACTAATTTACGTTAAAATATTGGGGTGCTCGAACAAGTGAGGTCAGATTACCATGCACTATGCTCCAAAATCCTTTACTAGAACACCCAGCTAGGAAAAAGACAGAAAGGGGAACATGCACACACCCCTGTAGTATTTTACTTAGTAGAAGACCAGATCAAAAATACATATATCATTTGATTTTAGTTGATCCATAACACTTGTATAAGAACACACAGAGAAACAGCAATGAACACAGTCACACACTAAACAGACACATTCATAAAGATATTTTGCTTTTAAGCAGTTTATAAGAAAAACTTTGGTCAGGCAAAGTAAAGCAGCTAACAGGCATCCATATTGACTTGGCAACCAAAGCGAGAGTGCATTGGGTACCAGGGAGTAGCTATGGATTCAGACCAGGGACTTTACCCTGTCAAAGATAAGGGTGAAGATGATTAAGGAGGTGCCATAGGTGGGCTGACTTTAGAATCCCACCTTGGGTTTCCAAAAAGGATGGATCAAGCCTGGATTGGTCAAGTCTAGCCAAGTGATCTGGCCCAAAAATCACGCTTTGGGATGCCAAAAAGGGAGGGCCTGGACTAGATTGGTCAGTAACAGTCAGGTGGTCAAGTAGGCTGAAACAACCAAAGCGTATAAAAGAGCATGACAGAGAAGGTGTGGCAGCTGACTACCCTCCGCTCCACCGCCCACTAGCCACATGCACCAGCATCAAGGGACTCAATGGTGAACCAGATTGGTGAGACACTCATTGTTAGGGCATTTTGCTTGCCTATTGTACCATCAACAGTGCTTGCTATCCTATCAATAAACGTAGCATACATATTAAACGCAGATGTGGTCCCTGTTGGGTAGTTGAAAGATACCACGCCGCACTGAAGTCGCTGAAAGCCAGTTGGGCAAAGGGGGGGTTGCCCCTAAGTGGCGCTGCAACAGAGGGGCCAAATCCCAAAGTGGCACACCTTACAACTAAAATATCCCATTTAAATAAGTCACAAACCTTGTAACTGTACGAAAAAGGGGATTCGAACAGAATAATCTAACTAGAGCCTCTATTCAGAGAAACCTATAGAGTCCCTACTGGCTGTGGTACTTGACTGCGATTTTTAACTACCAGGGCATGGGCAAAATTTGCCACTTTAATTCTAGTTTTCCTGTGAGGATTAACCAACAAGTAAGAGAATTTCAATTGCAAATCCTAATACGATTGCCCAGCTATTAACTCCTTTAGATATTTAGATCTTACATCAGCAGTATGTGCGTGGACAATCTAATAAATAGTGTTTACAAATCCTCTACCTGCAAACCACATGCACATAGGCATTCTTTATAAGGAATTCCACTAAATCTGCCCTCAAGGACCTTAGTTGGTATCAACTGGAAGCGTAAGAGAGTAAATGCCCTCTGATTTATGAAATTTGTTAGGTTGGACAAATAAGATTCACATTGATGAATTATCTTGTTTCCCATAATGTGGAGTCACACATGATTTGCGAATCAATGGCATATCAGTCTGAATATAAATATCCTTTAGATGTTCTTGAAAAATTTCTCTAGACTGTAATCTCGAGCATCCTTGAAAGAGAATCCCAAAGTAGAAAATAATATGTATAGCTGGGGTCTCCACAACTTAGAACATCTAAGTTCAGATTGTTCAACCCAACATAGACAGGGCAATCTATCTTCGGCCATATTTAATAGCCACTGCCAATATGAGAAGACACTCAACCTTGCCTTCATTTTTAAGGGGAGAAGGCCTGTTTCTGCTCTCAGGAAACATACGGGAGTAACCAATACGGGCCCCCAGAATTGCTCATAGGATTTTACTTTGAACCGGCTCTAAATGTGCTAAGCTTGTGCAACCTCAGACCTCTGCCCCATATGTAACCTGAGGGGCCAATTTGAAGTCTATCAAGTGAAGTGCTGGTTTGACTAATCTGCCCCCAGTGGTGTGTCAGAACCTAATTATTGCATTTGCTGCTTGGTAGGCTTGCAATTTAGCCAATGTCAAATGATCTGGCCATGAACCGGATGCTGAAAAAGTTAGACCCAAAAATCTATAAGAAGGAACTTCTTTTATAGGCACTTTATCCAAGAACCATTTTAAGGTCCTCGTTTTTTTTTTGCAAAGATTAAGATTTTAGACTGCATAATTTATGCACAGATGATTTTCCTTGCAGTGAAGGCCCAGAGTTTGCAGGGCCTGTCTCATGCCAGCTACCGACAATAAAGCCATATTGTCAGCATATAGTACAAGGGGAACACTTCTCCCCAAAACTTTGGGGGAAAATACTCCACACCCTGAATAATCAGAATGATGCCATTGAGAAAAAAATTGAATAAAAAAGGAGCGAGAATACAACACTGCTTGACACCCGAATTAGCAGGAAAGGCATCAGACATTATACTGTCTTGTGTTAATCTGACTTGTATGTAGATGTTTGAGTAAAGCATACATATACGATATAGAAGTCTCCTGTCAATATTAGTGGCGTTCAATTTTGCCCAAAGCAAATTTCAATTGATCATCTAAAAGGCGGATTTCAGATCTACAAAAGCTACATAAAGTCTACTTTTTTGCACATGCATATACTGGTTTGCCAAATGGGCCAAGACGTAGCAATGGTCCATTGTAGAGTGATCAGACCGAAAGCCAGCTTGTTCTTCAAAATAGATGTTATTTGTAATTGCCCACGCTTCCAGTTTCCCCAAGATACTTGGCGTACATCTTTGCGATTATATTTATCAGGCTAATTGGTTTATAATTTGAGGAATTGTCCCCATCACCCTTTTAAAATATCGGGATGATGACACTAATATTCCAGCCAGGGGGAATTACTCTGTATGTGTTTCAAAAAGCCTGCAGAGAATAGGAGTCTACCAATCTGGGTGTAGTGAAAGATGCGGAAGATCCATTGTATACCAGTGGAGCCAGTTAGGAACACTTATATGTCTTATTCGGCCTATTCTTGCTTCTGAATCCATCTTGTTTGTCATGAGCTGTATCTATGCCTTTGGCAGCCTCTGTTGTATTCCATCCCATAATACTTGTCCAGAATACCAAGGCCGGCTAGAACTGTAATGTTATGAGAAGCTTTTTATCAGTAGTAGCCGGGCCTGATACCAGGAGAAAGGTTTCTTAATTGGGGGTGGGATGACTCAGGCCAGAAGGCACACATGTGCAATAGTTAATTGTTAGCACATGCGTAGAGTTTGCATAGTGAATTTGTAAAGTCACAATAGTATAAAACAGAGCAGCCAGGGACCCAAGTTGGAACTTCACTGCTGGCCACTTCGCAGAGGTGCTGAGGGGCGCGGCAGAACCTGAGGCCCACTCGGAGATCATCTCGCAGCTGTTGTTGGGGTTCCCCAGTTTGCAGAAAGGGATGAGAGAGATGCTTAATTTTACCTTTTATGCTTGTATTTAATAAAATAGCTTTCTTGGCACCATTTCGTCTGAGTCATCACTGAACTGATCCAAAAGAACGAACAATTTTAAGACACTGGGTTTTCCCAAAATACTTCGTCCAAGATCCCATCCTCGCCTGGTGCTTTTCTGGCTGGCAATTTTAGGATGAGGGATCTTAGTTCAGGTTCTGTCATGGGTTGCCACACAGGGCAACAAATTAAATCCAAATCACCCAAGGGATCCACTATATTCGAGGCCACCTTGCAAAAAATGCTTTGAAAATGATCTTGCCAGGCAGAGCTTGAAATACTAGAATCCAGAACGGAATACCCACCTGGTGTCCCCCCACTGACTACAGACCAAAATTCAGCACTATCTTTCTTTCTCATTGCTTCCTGTAGAACAGTCTACATGTGATGCTGGTGGGCCAGTTTCTTCGTCTGTTCCTGTAAGTAGCTTTGTACTCAGATATAAATGAATTACCTTCTGGGTGTTATTGCTTTTAACTAATTGAGCTGCTTGGTTGACCGCGACTTTAAGATTCCAACACTCTGCATCGAACCAAGGGGCTGCTTCCTCCCTGTCGATCAAGCAGAGGTAAAATATTCTCTTATTTAATTTGATATCAGAAAAACTGATTCAAAAAGATTTCCTGTCTGAAAATCTGACATCAAGACTGCATCTTTATATTGCCTAAACTCCTCTGTAACCAAGAATAAAGGCATTGCTGTTGCCACTTCAGTATTCCATCTCAAGATCTTATTGCCCCTATTCTCCAAATGAGACTATCCAGGCTTTTGCTTGTTTCATACCAAAGGCTCTTCATGGGGGTCATACCTGGCCATTAATGGTTGGTGGTCACTGGTACCAAATGGGATGACAGAAAAATCCACAACAATTTCAAACAAATCAATTGAAACACAAATATAATCAATAATGCTAATCCCATTTCCAGGAAGATAAGTAAATGCCTCCAATTTATCCAAACTGGACCTCCCATTTAAGATCCTCCAGTTATTTTTATATAAAAACCTCAGGAGTTGGAATCCTTTCACATTACATACTGTGTCTTTGGAGATGCGTGGCGGAGAAAAGAAGTTATCATCTCAAGGCCCAGCATTCTGGCTATGGCTAAATCATCATTCCCAGTTAGAGAGTTAAAGTCTCCTAACATCATGATGGAATGCAACGGGAAATGTTCAGAACACACACAAACAAAATCCTCAAGCACAGACCAAAATCTAGAGTGCTTGAGAGTCCCTTATGAGGGGGGTAGATACACATTTATAAGTACAATCCCTGAGTTAGAGCCCCGAAAATCACCAACCACTAAAGTGTTTGCTGGGGCACCTGATATCAGTTCACTTTCTGCTTTTAACTCTAAACTATCAGAATTGCTAATCCGCCTGAGGCTCTTCCCATTCCTGCGGCTTTATTAGCAGCAAGTATGCAAGGTTTAAAGTCGGGAAGAGCAACAGTATGAACATTAGTCACCCAGGTTTTTTGCAGACAAAGTATCGCATATCTTTGAAATAACTCAAGCATCACTATTCAGGCAAGATCTCCACCCAGCCAAATTCCAAGAAAGGATACTGATACAAGTCCTTTCCCCCCATATAAACCCCCTCAAAATTAATGTAATCGGTTTTGACCGGCGTTTTCTAGGATACCAAAGGAGTCTTCCAAGGGTGGCATGGACATATATCTGATCCCATTGATAAATTTTATCTTTCCTCAGCTTCATTTAATTTCATCAGGTCTTTCAAACCAGAAGCAGGATCTAGAGCACAGTCCCCTGGAATCTCATCGCCTTTTTGACCAAAGTATGATGTTCCCAGAAGCTCGACTGGAAAAGTCAACTAAGGGTCAGATTCAAAATTACTATGGGGGAGGGAAGGAATAGCTGCTTCCAAGTCATTTTCTATAGCTCCATCAGGTCTAAGCCCATCAGAGGCAGTCCCAAGAATCATTCTAGAGGAACTGATCAATTCACAACCTTCAGGGCCTTACTCTTTCTCTTGAGACCCTACAAATATTCAGCATTTTCCTAAGCTTCCCTTCATCCCAAGCAGTTTACTATATATAATTTTGAATTTAGCCAGTGTGAGTTCCTGGTCTTCCCTAGAAAATAAAAGGGTAAGATACCAGAAGCTCCAATTCCTGAGGCTCAAGAGTTGATATACCCGCCCCCAGCCAACCAAAGAAAACCCCCAAACAACAAAACAAAGCCACAACACCAATACATTTCAAAAAGAACCCCAGGATCATCTAATACACTTCTGACTGAGGAATTACTAAAATCTGCACTACCCTGAGTAGTGGACTTTTTCCCCTTAAGTGTTTGATTGTACTAGAAAATAATGTATTTTATTTGCATTCTTAAAATGAAAAGATAATGTTCCCCTGACACGGTCCATCGTTTTCTGTTAATGCTGCTCTTGTTTTCCTCAACGCCAGAAATAAATGCAATCTTCAAAACACAAAAGTAGTCAAATCAGAATTTGTTTATCCTGAAGAAATACTCTTCGTAAGGGCATAATCTCTTAACACATTCATCCATGAACACAGTCTGTGGCTGTATACAGTCACTTACCATATAGAAGAGGTCGGAGTTGAAAAGGGAATATAACTAACAAAGCAGAAGAGATCCCTAGAAGATAGGCAAAAATACTAACATTTTAACTCTGTCCCGCAGACGAAATGAGAAAGGTTCTTTTGGAAAATGTAAGGAATGTGAAGTATACAAACTTAGTGAGGTTACAATGCGCTGCCACAACTTTCAGTGAAACAGGCCCGTATAAAATTAGATTCTAAAAATAACACCAAACAAATGGTTAAGACTACACAAGTAAGCAAATTTATTGTAAGACAGAACAAACAAGTGGCAAACAACAATATGCAAATTCAGTTGAAAACGGGGGTAAATATCAGATTTCCTTGTCAAATAGATATAAAATATATTTTTTCTCCAAAAAGCAGCTCATGGTTTTTGTTTTTATTTTTTAAATCCCAAAGTTCAAAACACTATGATCAAAATTTAGGATGCTCAGTAGGCAAGGATGTTTGAAGTTCCTCCGGGGAGCCTCGAGATTTCTTTGAAGTAGTTCTAGCTCGTTCATTTTAGTGTAATGGTCAAATGAGCATAGCAACAACAACACGGAAGTACTTTCTTTTTATGGAAACAATGGACTGAAAATTGGATCAATTGTACGCATTTACAACTCTATGCCCACTATCCTTTTCTTTCTGTAGCCATTGGCCATAAGATGTTGTAAATAGAAGTCTGTGATTCTGAAAATACTTTATTTTCCAGAAGACTTAACAAGAAGACTATTGTTTAGACAGGACTGTAGCGGTCAACGCAGTGAGGGTGTGCTCAGCCACTCAGACACAGGGGCCCAGTTTCAGGAACAGTTTCAAAGACATCTAAGTTTTGTTTGCAGTAAATGTGCCTATGAAGAATAGGGAATCTTCAGCTCTGAACATTAAGTTCCCCCTGCACCTGTGGGTCAGATACAAAGGAGCAAACTACAGTACACGTGAAACTATTTCATCCTACACTGGAAAAAAAAAAAAAATTTTTCCTCCCAAGAACTGAGGGTAAAATAATTTAACGTGTGCACTGTACTCAAGTAGTGGTTCCAGAGGGAGCCCTCTAGTGCAGGGGTTCTCAACCTTTTTCCAGTCATGAGCACTGGAATCACTTTGCATGAATGTTTTGCATCTCTCCTTTGCAATTCAATCGAAAGGAGGACTGTTTCAAAGTGCTCCTGAGCACTGCTGACAGCTGGCTTGGGGAGCACTTTCACTCATTGTCCCAAGCACTCTGGTGCTCCTGAGCACCAGGTTGAGAATTCCTGCTCTAGTGCTATCAGAAAAGCTACTGAACCGCACTGCTACTAATCCTCCCATTGCACTTTATAGAAACATGTCTAATTTGTCTTGGCAGAGCTCCAACATTCAACATCTTCCACCTTCCTGCTGAAGGGCAAGCCAAGCTGTCAGCACTGCTCCTTTACAACTGGCCTGGGTGGTTGCTGTTGGGCAAAGCAGAGGACTTGTCCCTTCCCTGGAGAGCTGAATGAGCAGGTTCTGTAACTTTTTCACTCCCACCCTTGGCTGGCACTAGAAGACAACACCTAGAATTTTGCTTTTTTTCCCTGGCTGTCCTTGTAAATTGGCCAGAAGCTGCTGCAAAAAGTGCTGTGGTATGCAAAATGTTTTGGAGCTGAACTAATTTCTATTTCTTTGTCGCCTGGTCCAGTTAAGGACACATGAGTAATTAAATGTCTATAATCTAGATTTAAAAAGCAGGTCCAGGGTTGTTTCAAAGGCTTGTGGAGTTACAGAGATTCTTGGATAAGCTAGGACTAAAGGAGTCAACTAGATGAAACCACCTTTGTTCCAAAATACCAATCTGTTCACTAGAAACAGAGCTGCTTTCTGAAAAAAACAATGCAAAACCCAAATAAAGCACAGACCTAGAAAACAGATTGTCAATGAAACAAACAAATTCAAGTTTATCGTGATTCAGTTTTTACTTTATACGAACAAATGAGAGACTTTTAAACTTCAAGCTTTGTTCAGCATGTGTGCAGTTAGCATCCACAGAAGCACCATTGGTTATGGAAGAGTTAGCACCACATAGTTTAGGACCTAACTGGCAACATGCATCATCGAAAAACTTGGAACATGGTTTATAATCTGTGTGGAACATGGTAGTCTAGTATAAATGATACAAGGCAATTTATGATTTTTCATACAGTACAATACAGTCACTGATCAATGAACTTTTTTGTAGTACAGTACATGACAAGTAACACCCTGCATCCTGCCAACACTAGAGTATGCTGTAGTTCCTTGCATGAGACAGGGATTTGGTTGGTTAGCTTACCTCCTCCCTCTCTTGGAACTCCAGGATCTGATATTTACATGCCCTCAAGAAAGCACTCTCGGGTTTGTTTTGTCAGGAGCAAATGCCAAATATGCATTAAATTCATATTGAAGGGATGAATGGGGGGAAAAAACAAAAACAAATAATAAAGGCGATAGATTTCAGAAATTTAAACCTCCCAGACTCTGTCCTTAACCTCCCTGGAAGCAGACACTGGAAGGGGTGTTGTTCCCTGTGCAGCTGGGACCTGATTTGTGGGTAGAGAGTGCTATGGAGTGAGAAGATACATGCCTGTGGAGGCTAATCGCCAGTCTGAGAATAAGCCTGAAGTTACCACAGAATGTTTCGACATTCTGATGCTACCACGCTTGTTATGAATATTTCAGGACGCAAGGTTGAGAACTGCAGGAGAAAATAACTAGGGTACTCCAGCTTCAAAAACCTTAGTTTCTCATTGCTTCTCTCATGCCCCATTCAGCAATGGATAAGTTTACTACAGCGATGTTAGCTAGGATTACAACTGCCTTGCATCCTTGTTTGCCAGTTCTTCTTTCCCCAGCAACTGCCACCCCTTCATTGTTCTCCTCTGCCTCATCTCTCCCCCACTATCACTATCTCCTTCCCCCCATCTCATTTACTGCTCTGATCAATCCTACGTTTCCTGGCAACCACCTCCCCCCCTTCTCCATATCACACCTCCTCATCTCTGTTATGATCTTCTCCAACCTTGGTTCTGCCTATCTTCCCTTCCCTCATCCCGCACCTCCATTCTGCTCTTCTTTTCCCCCTACCTCAATCCCACCCCCTCTAACCTCCTGACTGTTTCCACCCTTCCTCCTCCCTCTGACATAATTTGTTCAAAATAATGAGACCATATTATTTACAGCCTCTTCATCATCTGCCTTCTCTCCAACATCACCTTGGTAGCTGTCGTCACTCTCGTGTGGCTTTCAATCCTGCCATTTTAAACATCTCTGCCTTCCCTTGAAGGGCACTTCATCAAGATTTCCTTTCTCTATTCATATTGCTACAATTCATACTTTCCTTGAGTCTTAGATACTCCATCAAAAAGATTGTAAACATAAATATGGTAGGTAAAAACCAATCATAATTTTCTATCTGTACTGACAAACAAGGGGTCAACATCCATCTGCTTCGCCTCTCTGACATCTCTCCAAATATCCAATTGTGTTCTCAAACACAACCTGGATAAAGCTGAATTCTCCCTAATCCCTCTTAAAATTCATCTCTGTCCTGATGCCTGCAGATTCCATCCAGGTGATTGTGGCAAAGGAGGTGGGTTGTCCCCTTTCTTTTTTCTGTTCCCCTAATCTTAACTCCCCTGTTGTTCCTGTTACTCCTCCTAAATTTAGTACCGATTCAGCAATGGCAATCAGTGCCTCAGTGGATGTTTCGTTCTAGCTACATATGCTTTGGGATAAAGAATTCTTTACTTTAACATTGTGAATTTTCTTTTAAGTTACCTATTTCTTCCTGGGTACCTTCTTGATTTGCAATGGTGTGTCTTTCTGGAAAGAGAGCATGTAAAAACGATCCTGAAATTTTAGCTGTATTTAGGCCAATTCTGGCATTCTGTAAGATATCGAAGAACGGGTAGAGACGATAAAGAGGTTTACTCTTATTGATGTGACACATTAATGCACAGATAGATCATACTAACACATAAAAAAAAAGCAAAAACCCTGAAGAGTTCATGCAGGCACAGTTACAACTCCCACACCTCTACCAATTCCTACCTCTAGTGTTGCGAGAACAGGGTCCAGTAGGAAAAAGTGCTAAATTACAGTACATTTGCATCTTTATATATGTCAACTATTGAACAGCAAAACAGATCGGTTGAAAACAGATTCAGAATCGTACAGTAAGTTCACATTTAATTCTTCACCATTTCTACACTTGTAACACATGCATTTTATTTCCATTTCTAATTCCATAGGACCAACATCCTTCAGAACTTGATCTAACATTAAACAAAAGTTTCTAAGGAAAATATTAAGCATCACATAAGTTTGAAGAAAGTCCTTTAATTAGCATCACAATGTACTCAGATTTACATTTAAGATTTTTCATGCCATGACTTTAACACATCTTTTGGTTAATAATATTATACTGAAAAAAGTACCCTTGGGGAAGAATACACATAGTTATAAACTGCTATCTGCTATGCACATGATTCTGATAAACATTTTAATGTCATCTTATTAATGTATGTGAGAGATGTGAAATTACCTTTACATATTTATAAAAGAATACGCAATGTTTTTTTAAAATAAATCATACATACTAAAAGGGGGGGGGGGAATCAGTGACAAAACTAGACTAAAACACTGTGTGCCATTACAATTTTTTCTTTGATCTAAAAGAAAATTAGATGTGCATTACTCCTTTTTAAACATTTTGGTGAAGAAGATCTTTTGTTTTTAACTTTTTGGATGAAGAGATGCCAAGCTGAAGGGGCGCAGCAATTCTCCTTTTGGACAAATCCATCTATATCCCTCTTTTACTGAACTAATTAAGCAAAGAGCATTCTACTGTTCGTTCATTAAGCTCACTAAGAACTCACTGTAAATTAGGTAAGGGTGCTAACTGCTATCACATAACACTACTTTAAACTTGAGGTGTATCTTCAATTTGGCTATAAAAACTAAAAATATCAAAACAAAACTGTAAACCTATTAGGTTACTAATATTCAGTGCTTTTCGCCGCCTTAATATTTAGTCAAAATAAAGATAATAAAAGTTCCATAGTAGCAGAATGTGCAGCACTTGTATAAAGAAATCATAGGAGACCAGAGGCTGTTCAGAAAGACACCCTTGCTGCAGTAGAATACTTTATGTATCTAATTTTAGAAGTTTTACTATACAGAATTCACAGCACAAATTGCTCTTTCAGGATATTTCTCCTATGCCATTTGTTTTGTAGTAAGATACAAAGCCAAATTCATGTTATTGTTTAGACTTATTAAGTGGTATAACTGCTAAGTTATAAGCATAAGGTTGATTTTATTTGTGGGAGGAGGGACTCCCAATATTGCTAGAGGAGACACTGATTGGATCCTTTACTAGTGAAGTAAAAGGCATGTACATGCCATTATGGAGATGTAGATTCCTATGGTACTGAAAAAGTAACACAATACCTTCATAATCCGATAGTTCACTCTTTACTAGACCACCACTTAGGGTGTTTTCAAATGAGACGATAACCCGATGGAGTCCATATTTGGTCCATGCGGCCCCCACTCAGTTTTTAGCACAATGAACCTCATAGATGGCCAGACGTTCCTCCCCACCGCACTCCGCCCCTCCTCCTCCTCCACCACCAACAAGAAGTAGTTGCTGCTCCTCAGATGCTCTAGGCTTTTGCCCGCGACTCAATGATGCTGTATGTGTGCAAGGCTGTGCACAATCTCACTGATGGAACACAAACACATGGGCGTACATTAGCCTAGATTTGCCCACATGGTGGGCCTACAATGTCCCTGGACTACATCGTGAGTGGCGGGTGGGTGGTGGCCACGTAGTGGGTGGTGGGTAACAGACACCTAATAAACGGGCAGCGAACACCTACTAGACCCACTTGGTGTGGGCTATCATCTCATTTGATTTGCCCAAAGGGCTTTAAGGCTTTCTAAAGAAGCTAAACATTGAGGTCCAGGCAATGTACAGTTTCTAAAATGAATACACATGAATATATTGGAAGGGTTTCATATTATCGGTTTTCATGATTATGCTTAGATGTTGGTGACAAAATCAGATTAGATTAAACAGATTTCTGCTCAGTTTCCTCCTATGAACAGAAAGAACGTAAATCTCAATGTACCCAACAGAAACTTAACAACAATTGTGCACATGTATCTTGATTCCTGTCACAGAACACTATACATTTCTAATGCTACACTACAAATTCATCAAGAAACACACAGATTATGTTCATCTCTCCAAGTATTCTGTAATTATGATATATTAAAAAAAATCTTTGCATTTAAGCCCACAGTAATTCTAAATTGAACTTCAAATTAGAGGCACAGTAAACATCTTTTATTGCAATGGCTTACACAGAGTCGGACCGACACAGCTAACTATTTACTAAACCATAAGAACAGTTTTTCCTTTCACTGCACTCTCATAATGATAACAAAAGGTAAAATTCTGTCACTACAAACCAGATGTATGGAACCCTACATTCTAAGCCATATTTCTTCCTTCACACTGCTATCTGTACTATGCAAAGTTTAAAAATATATGGCCTTGCCCTGTCCTTACCCCTTGAATGCTTCTTTTGTATCTTTGGTGTTTTTGAAAGCCATTTGTATGAGCTTGGTTCTCTTGATGGCCTCAAAGTTAGGATAAGCTACATTTGCCTCAATGTCAATCATGTAGGATATTACAAAACACAGATGTTACATAAAATGTTAGGATTTCTTTCTTTCAGTAGTTCATATAATTTCTACACAACTAATTAAATGAAATCAGGTACCCAACAGTGACCATATTCACCAAAATTTCTAAGGACCACTATCTATTTTAGTCATATGTCCTGTATTGAGGGCTAAATAAAATGGGGGGGGGGGTGGAAAACAAATGGTTTAAAACTCAGTGCTAGTAGTACTTATAAAAGTGCAGTGCTCCTTATAGCCAGAAGAAAAGTGACTACTAGTACTTAAAGTGCTAGCTTTAATGTTGGCTTGGTTCTGTGCCCCAAACCCAGTTCTAACAGCATGGTACTTAGGGACTAAACTAAGAGCTGAGATCACTGCAGTTGCACATGCCACACTAAAAGTGCTACAAATTATATTTAAAGGAGATATGCACTGCTACTGTTCAGCTTGAGCGCATATATAAGCAAAAACAACTTACATCTTACACAGTTTTACAATATAGTACAATTCCATAAACGTCTTCAGCACAAGCCAATTTGGAAAGGAAATTATCACAATTTACAAAAACAGTTTTTCAGAGTATTTACGAACCTTTGCTACTGTAGAATCAAAACCTACCTAAAATGTCCCTAGAAAGCTTGCCTAGCATCAGGAGGCCTGACAAATGATTCGACATGCAGTTTGCAGAAGAGTCACTTTGGAGACAACCTCTTTTTACACGCTTACAGCTATCTTTTTTTTTTTTTTTTTTTTTTTTTAAAAAGAGAGCCAACAAAAACAAAAACAACAACTAATTCTTTTGCCTATGCATTAAANTTCAGAGTATTTACGAACCTTTGCTACTGTAGAATCAAAACCTACCTAAAATGTCCCTAGAAAGCTTGCCTAGCATCAGGAGGCCTGACAAATGATTCGACATGCAGTTTGGTCTGATAATACTCAAGCCCCAATCTTCAGGGAAATCACCAGTTCTGTCTTTTTTTTTTTTTTTTTTTTTTTTTTTAAAAAGAGCCAACAACAACAAAAACAACAACTAATTCTTTTGCCTATGCATTAAACTTGCTTTTTCTTTTGACCGCTATTAGCAGTGAAAAAAAAATTAATGCAATAAAATTATGAATACGGTATTACAGAAGATGTTCTTAATGCTAGACCTTCATTTCTATCAAAGAAAGCATTAAATGGTTGTGTTTTTTTAGATAAGAAGTTATTTTCTTTATGCTTCTTGCACTTCATTCTATATAGCTATGAAAATATTAATTGCAGAACACAGTAAAGATGAAGTAACAAAATGGGCTCTGAGACCCAACACTAGCAATCCAACATGTTGCGTGCGTATAATGTAAAGATGAAGTAACACAATGGGTTCCGAGACCCAACACTAGCAATCCAACATGTTGTGCGCATATAATGTCATTACTTAGCAGCTCTCCATTACTGTATTTTACCTTTTTCTTTAGGGGGGGCAGGAATGAAGTAACTTTGCAAATAAAATACGATACCGGCACTAGGGCCGTTTTTAGACGTACATCAAATTAGTGGATTACTTTTCATTCGTGCTAAACAACATTATTTTGCATGTTTAATGTTTAGAAGTGTATAATTTCACAGATTAACGTTCTGTTATCAGCGCATGTATGGGCAGGCACATTGCTGGGCTTTTCTAAATCCACGTATTCCATGTGGGAATTAAACGTTTACACAGGAATTCTGGAATTTCTCCTGCAAGTTTCTAAATCCCATTTTGTTAAGCTCCGATGTTGGGTTTTTACAAAACTGGATTTAAATCCAGACATTTCCACATTACACGCGTGAGAGCTGTTTAAATGTGCTGCTTATTCGCACATTTACACACACCCTCGCACAAAAATGTTGTCTCGTCTAAAAGCACCCTAAGAATTTAATTAATTATTTTCAGCTGTTAAATGCTTGCTTTTCTATCCCTGTGACTAATGATAAACTATAGACTTCGGTAGCGACAAAACGGATAACAAAAATAAAATTAAAAAAAATCATGGTCTATTGGTGGTTATTCAGTAACTAGCTGGAAATTGTGGAGGCTAATCCACAAACTGGAATACTGCATATTACCATTTACTGCATAATCAAACCAGTCTGGATGGAGGGAGAAATATAAATAAAATAAAAAAGTAATTAAAAAGGTAATGTGGTTAATCGGATAGCCTACTGAATACTAAACCAGATACCATACGATATCTGGCCAGATAGCAACGGTTATTTGTTTCAGCGCCAGACCTGGGCCACCTGAAAACACAGATCTATTGATCAGGTAGCTAAGGTTAGGGACACGCGAGTATATACAGTACTGAAAACATGTAAAAATATAAAACACATAAGGAGATCCACCACTCTTTTACAGTATGAGAAATGAATCTGGAAAAGGAAGAGATGCTGATTTTTGTTTTGATTTTTTTTTTTTTAAAGTAGATTGATATAATTTGTGATAAATCAGACCAGATAAAACCAACCACTTATTCTCCTGAACTGGATTGCACACAATAATTGTAGTCTATGTCGTATTTCAAAATGAAAAAATGCACATTTAGCCTAAGATCAAACAGAATTCTGTTTAAAAGTTTGTTTCCTAAATCAAACATAGAATAGTTCTAACTTCGCCTTTAGCTTTACAGCAAACATCAAGGGTCTCTTGGTCCCTAGACGGTTTAGAAGCTTCACTAGACTATGCAATCATGGATAGCTCTGCTCAATAGCTGTCCATGCCCCTCTGTTGGGAGTGTCACAATACACTTGGAAAGGGGCGGTAGTGGGCAGCTACATGATACTAGGTTAAGTAGAATCCAACTGTCCCTTGCCTGTTTAACAGAGATGGCAGCTTGGCTCTGGGGATACACGTCTAGTAGAGACCACCACCTAACCTTTTATCTGGAAGGCAGAATGACATTCACTGAGGAGGGAAGGAAAGGAGTAGCATGGCTTGGAGATACATCCCTGGCTAATTGCTCTTTTCTGAAGCCCAATTAAGGAGAAGAAAAGGGCCTATGAGGCCAAAGAGACTCTCCCAAGCACCAGTCACCCAACAAACAAAAAAAGTAACAAGGAAGGTGACTCTGCATACAAAGCGTGTGGGTTTATCACCATGCCTAACATTCAGGAAGAGTAAACTCTGCCAGTCTCCGTGATTATTCCAGGAGTAATAAGGTTTTCCTTAAAAAGAAAATTTTTTTGCAGATGGAATAGTCCCATCCATCTTCTCTCTCAGAGCTGCGTAGGACAAATAGGTCCACCCTCAGGATTTCAGTAAGAGCACAGCCCCATGACAAGGAGAAAAAAAATGGATGGTAACAGTAATGATCTGCTACCATGTGTGCACAGCTTTGGAACTGGCTTTTCTTTCTGTTCTTCAGGTTCTCTCACCACAGAGCCAGATTCCATGGCCTCCTGCAATTTTATTATTATTGATATTGTAGTAGTGCTTTGGAACACCAATGAAATCTCAGGGCCAGACTAACATTGAAGGGTAACAGAGGACTGTTTTCTGCCCCAGGACGTTTACATCTTAGACGTCAGACAGGATACTACGAATGGACTTTACCACTCTTTTCAAAATAGAAAATTAAGAGTCCTTTCTCTTTCATTGCTTAAAGGAAAATGCCTCACTCTTATTGACAGCAAGGATTGACTTCTGTAGTTATCTGCATTCCTACAAGTCTTAAGCCACACTCCCAGAATAACCAAATCTCAAGGATATAAAATTGTAAGACTTTACGCAAAACTTAAGATGAACTACCATAAATGCAACAAAAATAAGGTGTCACTACAAATTATAAGCAAAATAGAATGAATACAATATAAATGAGGATAGTATATCAATGGTATTAAAATAAATGGGAAAGACTGGTGACATGAGGGGAAAAAAAAGATTGTTGTCAGCTGGCCAGATTGAGAGCAAGTCCTCACCTAGTCCTGGAACTTCCCAAAGTGAGATGTTTACACTTGCAGAAGGTTCCTGAGATGGACAGAGTCCAAAAGAAGAACAGAGTCAAAACAAAGCACAATAATTCAACCTGCCTATTTATTACGTCAAGTTATTAATACCAGCCCATCCTTCACAAATGTAGTCTGGGATCCTAAAACCTACAGTCTTACAGCTTTTTGTTTGTGATGTTAACCTTTATGCCATATTTAATTATCGCTTTCTTAATTGGTGCCACATTCCAACTCTTATCTATAGTCATGGTCAGCATTCTTCATCCTTGAAATATATACATTTGTACCATCCTGCTCTTAGCACTTAGTTTCTCCTTACATACAGCAATATCAGTTCCCTACTAATCCTTCCCTGGGAATTGATTTGTACCAAAATAAAACTAAGTCCACAACCTCTCTTAGTGGTATCTTTACAGAGCAGACTGCATTTGGCAGGCATAATTTGCAGCATTAGTTTGAGAGTTACATGTATATAAAAATGAGGCTGTTTCGGATGGCTGGGATTTTAAAAAGATGCCTAGGAGAGTTAGTCCCAAGTCTCCTACTGAATTGCAGTTGTTATGAAAGCAAACTTCAATCAAGTGTTTAAGTTACTCTATCCAGCCATAAAAACAGTACACAGTTTTGTTAAAACAGTGTTTTGGAAGAGGCATCTACTATTATAACATCTGCTCACATGCTCTATCTTGAAATTTCTCTATGGAGAGAGAGAGAGATAGATGAAAATTTGCATTTACAGCAACAGATTTCCCACACTTTTAAAGAATGTTTGCTCTCGGGATTATGGTTAAAAATAAGATGTTACTATGTGTTTGGTGGCAAGACCACTGTAGTTGGTTGAGCACTGTTCAGCTAGTTATGATGCAAACATGTAAAGAAGCAGATAACACACAAGGACTGATGGGATGGGAAATGACAGTTATATACAGCAGCGTCTGGATCAACTAAGTAGCCTGTGCAATAACACTACATGGATTTTAATACACCCAAATATAAACTCACTCACCCAGGTACAAAGAAAGTAGGTCACATTTACTACACAGGACAGCATATTTCTAAAGCCTTGAAAAAGTCTTTGAGGTTATGGCCAATTCCCCAATTGTACATGCATTCCCACTTTTTGCTCTTGCAAAAAGAGCTACTATGATCCTTGGAATATGGAGCAGCAGTAGGAAGGTTGCATTACCTCTGCATACAACAGGAAAATTCTTGTTTTCATGTCCATAAGATACTGAAAAATTGGAATGAGTGCAGAGATAAGCTAAAACAAGTAGTTCCATGCACCTGAACTAACGAAGCCTGGTTTCTTAACACAGGACAATGCTCGATGTCAGTCAATGGGATTTTTTTGGTTACAAGAAGCCATCTCTCTTCTCCAGGTGCCCCTACTCCTATGGAATTTTGGTCCCTTATAATAGAGGTTACCGACCATTCTCAGACACTTCTGTTCTGCTGTATTGAAACCATGCCATATCATAACATTACTACAAAACTGGAGGCAATATGTTTTTTGTCTTCTATCTATGGAGCTATGTAGAAATTCAAAATACATATAATGAAGAAATCTGATATTCAAAGTACAAAGATGATGCAGAAGTGCCAAAAGGCTGCATTGTTAAACACACGTGTCAAATCAAAGGGGGCCCAGCCTTGCCTAAATGGTTTTAGGACTGGAGCCAAGATCACTTAAGTCCATTTCCTCTAATGTTCTACTATGAGCTTCATTTTTATAGAATGTGGTAAAAGCATATTTCAGCTGAAGATTAGATTAGCCTTTTTGAGGCCTCCAATCTAGGGATAAGTTGATTTAAAAAGAAATAAATTGGAAATGCACATTCGTTTTTTGTTACGGAAGTGGTTCAGAGTCAGACTACACCACACAATTTTTGCAACAAGCTTGAAAGCCTGCAGACATCCATATTTTACAGCTGAATGTTGCATTACTAGGGAACATGAATCAATTTTTATACCCAGCATTTAGTAGAATGAATGGAATCCTTCTTAATGAAAGGCATAGGATAAATTAGGACATAAGCTTAGAAGGGATTAGGCATTTTTAATTGTATGTCATTTGCTGCAACAAAAAAGTTTTCTCTTCTAAGCCTATCCCATGCTAACCCCTACACTTAGAACTCCCTCCCTGAACACGTATGCTCGGATTCCTTGCTCATAACCTTCAAATCCCTCCTCAAGACCTACCTCTTCTGTCAGGCCTTCCTTAATGCCTCACCCCACAAGATTGCTCATTTATGCTTTTCCTTATACTGCCTCATCCTTCAGGATCTCTCTCCCTCCTCTGTAACTAAGCTAAACACGTGTGCCTGCAGCTTCATGAATGAATCCTTGTTCCTCCCTATGTGCCCTTCCTCTTGCCCATTCTAGACTGCAAGCCCTTGGGGCCAGGGACCTGTCTAGTCACAACTATTCAGCAACAGGCACATTGCTGGCACTATATAAATAACTGTTAATAATAAACTTATCAGAGGAAGAGGCAATCATTCTAATTTTCACACACAAAAATATACTCGACTAGGTTGATTTAAACAATGTAGATCTTGTGGAAAGGCCAAGTTGCCAAGGATTGTGACTTGCGTGTAACTTCGCATTAGTTACAAGCAATTTAGTTTTAGCACAATCCTCCTAACCTTGAGGGGTGAAGAATTGCCACCGATTTTCACAGGAATCCTACAAACTAGGCTTGCAAGACTGAGCCCTCACTTCCATTTTATAGTGGCTGGCAATGCTTTGCAATCCTAGATAGGCTAAAATTTAGGGTTTGCTTTGGTCTTAGAACTTCTGAAATCTTTCCAGCTTTTAATACAATAACCGAAATATACTGGACTCAACTGACGCTGATGTTGGAGTACAATGTTCACTATTACAAGAGGATAGCACTTCAGTACTCAGAATTTCAGTCTCTGTGAACAAAAACCCATCTGAAAGTGTACAAGTATTGAAATGTCTATTTTAAAAAAGGTTAAGTGTGTCCTATGCATAAATATAAGCAAAAAGCCAAAAAGATAGTCATATATAAAACTCTCTCATTAGCTGCTAAGTTACTAACAGGCCAATAGATAGCAAACATGACAAGCATAGCAAATTGTTAAAAAATAACCTCAGAGAGAGAAAAGTATCACAGATTTTCTTAAAAGTGAAAACAACCTTGTTATAGTGCTAAAACATCCTTTTTATCATTAAGGGGCAAGCCTTACAATACATGTAACAAAATCCTGTTGGCCTAAGTGCAGCTTCATTCTTTCCTATGCAACTACTAAAGCTTACTATCAAGCAAGCACTTTTCCACACAAAGCCTTTTCAGCAAAAGCTCACCAAAAGGGTCTATAGTAGCACCCCCCTCAAGCAAATAGCTTCAAAACAAAAAGCCAGAAACATGCTAAAAGTATAATGATGATCTCTTGTTCAGCTCTACATCCTCAAAATGCTGTATAAACATTAACTAGCTGTCAACAATTAGGATGTTTTTACACTTATGCGCAGAGAAAAGCAGACAGGTTTTACTTTCCAAAGATGTGCATGTTCAGAGAGCTTAACAATAGTTTGTTTAAAAGCAACATTTTAAAAACATACACCTAACACCAAACGAGACCGCACCAACATATTTTGCTAACTGCAACAGTACAGTGGCCTATTATGTTGTTATAAAATTAACAGCTTCTTAGTATTCCTAAATCCTATGTTCTACATAGGGATTCCATCATAATTACATTGACCACATTAAATTATTAGGATTATTAGAGCTAACAGAAGTAATGTCAGTGAAAGAGAAAGGCAAAAATAACGACTAGGAAGTATGACCAAGCGTTCTGAACACAGTTGGTATTTCATCTTTTTTCTTTGTCCCAGCACTAACTAGACTATTCTGGACAGAACAAATGTTTTTGTTGCCTTCGGATATCAATTTAAGTGGGGGAGCACTGCAGTTTGTGCACTGTCTAGCACAGCTACCTACCAAGCACGGTCGGTCTTACAATTTGTGGGCCTCAGGCTGAAGGTAAAATGTGGGGTCTCTGGTGGCTTTTCCTCATGGCCCTGCCCCTTGGCGGCACCCTCCATGGGGACCTATAGGTGGTGGTGTTTAGAGCCCTGCTGGGAGGGAGATTTTAACATCACAATCCTTGAAGTGCTCCACTGGCACAAATTCCATTCATTTTAAAGGAGTACTTTGGGGATCAAACTGTCCAAAATATCCCATTTTTCTTCATACAAAGAAATCTCATTTTCCATATAGATAACTGTTCTTTAAATAAGTACCTTTAACAAAAACAGTTAATCTGATCTTTGACACATTTTATCCGGTTGCCCAAACACTGGAACATTTAGCATTATTGCATATCAGGAAATATCTCATCAGAATTTAAATGAAGTCAATTACGTAACTTTTTGACCAAGCACTCAATTTTTCAATCTGTCATAAAAGAACGTGACTGACAGAATGCAGAGTCTGGGTTGAAAATGCCACTGTCTGTACATTTGATGGGATAAAATTACACAGGAAATCTATCCCCCATAATTCTACATAGAATATGCCACAAATTCTACATTTTGACAAATCAAGCAGAGCAATGGAAACAAAATGCAATTGGTTTGCAAAATCTTGTTCTACTCACAAGATCATTTTTTGCAATTCCTTTAAAAAACCAAACCCCAACTGCTCAGTCTGTTCAGATCCACTGAAGATATGCATTCCAATTATTATAGAAGCCAAAAAATGCAAGTTTTGGGGGGAAATACTTCTACCACCATAAACTTAAATATTAAAATGTCACTACTGTATACCGAGTTTCACTTATACCATAACTGCAGTCACTGTATTGAATTTTTAAAAAAGTAATCAAATCAGAATATTTTGCTTTTATATGAAAGACTCAAGGAAGAAGAAAATAATTGGCAGATTAATTTAAGTACTAGGTGGTTTTCTCCAGAGAAAGGAGCTGGGGCTAAACTGTCAGCTGCCACAGACAAGCTTTATTTAAAAAACAAATGTCATTGACAATGTCTTTCTATGCACCTTTGCTGTACAAACTTGATGCAATGATGGAATCAACAAAGGATCATTTTTGGTTCACCTTAAGGATCACAACAGGGCATAGGGGAATAAGCAGTCTTCAGTTATGTAGGGCACAAGTTGTTTAGGGATTTATAGGTCAACACCCAGCATCTTGAATTGTGCCCAAAAAACTACTGAAGTCAGAGCAGGCTCTGGATCACTGATATAATGTGTTCCCAGGGACCCCTCAGAAGGTGGGCTACTGTATTCTATGTTCATATCCAGCTTCTGAAAAGTCATCAAGTCTATATGTAGAGCACATCGCAATAGTTTAGCTTCAAAATTATAAAGGCATGGAGGATGGTGGACAGCTCCAACACATACAAAAATGGAAAGGGGGGGAGGAAGGTGGTGGTGGTGTCGTAGCTTTCTCACGAGGGAGTTGGTGGAAAGCCCTCTAGGCCTCACTGCAACCTGAAGTTCTACGTGCAGCAATGGATACAGGAGTAATCCAAGGCTGAGAATCAGAGTAACCAAAGGGGGCTGGACTCGATGAATGAATAGGTTTCCCTAGCATCCCTATGTGACAGAGTCTCATCCAAGTCTCACTTGGCTCACCCACATCCAGTTCCCCAGCTGCAGCCAAGCACTGAACAAGCACCAATACTGCAGGCAGGACCTTGGACAAATAAAGTAGAAAGACAGAGTAAGGCATCATCACCATACAGATGGCACCTAACTCCAAATCTATGCATGATATTGCCCAGTTGCCTTAAACAATAATTGAACTGGAGGGAAGACAAGATGGGAGTCCTGCAGACGTCATAGGGAGGTCCTGAGGAGACAGTGAGCAGCTGCCTTTACCACCCTCTGTGATATTCCCACCAGGAATGAGTGGAACCAATCAAGAGTGATTCCATGAACACTTGCCAGGTCACACAGCTGCATCAACTCATGGTCAGCGGTATCAAAGGCTATTGAAAATCCCATCATCATTGACAGGGTAAAATCTCCCATTGATCTGCAGGCATAGTTTATCCACCATGGCCACAAAACGCAGTCTCAGTCCTGCACCCAGAATGACAGATGGACTGACAGGAGTCCACTGGCTGGGGAACTGATGTCAAGAGTTGTTTTTCTGACTGGGGGCCAGACAGTCACAATACTACCCTCCTGAAGAGAGCCATTGACAACTCCAGCCAATGATTCCAGTTTTTCCTTGCTGCCTTTCACTAGCCAGGATGGGAACAGATCTAATTCACAGCTTGTTGCCCACATCCCTCCAAGCACTCCCCTTTATAGTGATAGACAACACCAACTGAAGCCAACCCAACTGAGTCTCTCAAACCCTGAACTGACTCTGTAGCCAAATTTCCAGTCCCTAGATCGTGCCAAGTATGAACAACTTTGTCTGCACAATTGGTGGCAGCAGGCATTGTAAAGGTGATGAACAACATATATAAAGTGGGTAACAGGAAACGCCATTTCACACCAATGCGTAATTAGGCTGCTAAACACCATTAGCATGTGTGACCACAAGCTAGAGGTGGAAACAGGGAGGCAAAAAGTGCAATACCGATTCAGCAGAGAGACTAAAACGGAAATACGTTTTCTTCTGTAATGCCCCAAATACCAAGAAGTGCAAGAAAGATATTCCCTCAAACCACCAGTGTATGAGGTGTCAGTAATGAAGAGAAACTCTTTCTGATCTCAAAGGCACAAGAGCAACACAGAACAAGGCATTTCACAAGGTTGCAACCAGCCATCAGATCAGGAATGAACTATGATAAAATAGACACAAGGGACCTGAACTTATCCTGGGGTGGATTACAAAAAAAAATATATAACCAGACTGCTTGAACAACAAATAAAACAGCATTATATAAATTACTAAGAAGAACAAATTTAAACTAGCAACAAGCTGGACTGCTATAGATCCCTGTCTAGGATTATTGCTATAGCAGACTCTCCATAGCAAAATCTAGAAAACAGGTTCTCATCACATGGAGAGCCACCGATCACAAGTCAGAAGTGGGAAACTCAGACTCATAAAGCTTAGTCCAATTCCGGAGAGGAAAGATTGTGCAACCAGTACGGGAGGAGGAATTGGCAGAGAGTCACTTCCTTCTCTAACATCCCCGATATGAGGAAAACGTACGAACTTCTCAGGGATTTTTCAAGGCTTCACATCTAAAAGGTGCCGACAAGGCAAACACGGCGAAGCTCACATCTTATTTCACAGCAACCTGTCACCAAATCAGGAACAAGCAGTAATGACCGCTAGAGGCAGGTATTTTCAGGTACCAGTCAGGAGACGTAGCACCTCCTGTGTGGGCGATAGCTGCTCCCCACCTCTCCTCCTGGCAGATGTTTGGGGATCTGTTCTTCCCTACTTTGGCAATTCCTGTACCACTTGCCATGCCGCCAACAACATATCTTTGAATTCAAGAGTGCGGAGATCACACACCTCTTTGGAGCACTGACTGCTGGCCATTGTTAGAGACAGAACATTGGACTAGGTGGACCGTAGGTCTGATCTAGTATGGCAATTCCTTATGTTCCTAATTGATGCAATGGTCTGAAACCTTATGCAATGGTCTGGAAGCTTATGTTGCTTTCTAACCAGCAGCAAGGTGAGAACCTCTGTTCTGTTGGCGTGTCTCACAGCAATCACCTCGGTTTCAACCGACTCTTTGGGAAAAACTTGAGCAGTAGCAGCAGTAAATATAGGCAATGAAGCTATTTATGAAAAAAGACCTTGCCCCTTCCTAAAGACTGGGAAAGAAGTGGGTGAGTGGAAAATCTCCCAAGTGCAGTAGCCAGAGTCCAAAGGAACAAAGCAGCAAAATAATGCAAGTTGCATAAAACAATACAACTGCAGCAACAAAATAACGGTAGAGTGGCAAGATAGTATATATTCCCAAATTTCAACTATCCAAGTTGACTCTCTGCAGATAAAGGAGGAAGAGAGAATTGATCTTTCAGCATTCAGAAGTGGATAAGACCGTTCCAAGGCTCTTCATCACCTTGCTCCCCTACGTCTCTCTGCTCTTGTATCCTGTCATGCTCCTGCCCAGGAACTTCGCTCCTCCTCTGCCCCCACCCTCGCCTGCTTGCAACTCCCCTGACCCTCTAAACATCTTCGCCCCTTTTCTCTTGCTGCCCCCACAGGCCTGGAACTCCCTCCCTGGATATATTCATTCTGCTCTCTCCCTCCCAACTTTCAAATTCCTCCTGAAAACCTACCTCTTCTGTCAGGCTTTCCCTGGCTCGTCATTAGTGAAATTGCATCCTACTCCTCCCTCCAAATCTCTTCCCTATAATTAAGTTAAGCACTCACATCTTCTCAAACTCATGAATGGATCCTTGTCTCTCCTGATGTTCACCTCTCCCTTATCTCCTCCTTCCTTGTCTCTTAGATTGTAAGCCCTTCGGGGTAGGGACCTGTCTGTAACTACTGACTGTACAGTGCCAAGTACATCGCCGGCGCTATATAAATAATAAATCATCATAATAATTCAACTGCTACTAGATGAAAGCAAAGATGAACGGAAGAGTCCATAGTGTCCCAGAGTAGTACTGGTGGAGCAGTGGTTCCCAAATTTTCAAGCTGTGACCCCACTGAGACACAAAAGAATTCCTTGTAACTCCAAATTTGGAAGTTTGCATATCTAAGGCCGCTTTTAGGTGTGTGCGGTGAACACGCTGCATAAAAATCATGCTGTGTGTAAATACGCCATGTGTGGGATTTAAACATGACATTTGGCATGTTAAAGCCAGTCGCACATTCTTTTAAAGCTGCAAATTAAATACCTCGACATTGAGGTATTTAATTTGCGGCTTTAAAAGAACGTGCGACCGGCTTTAACGCGCAAAATGTCACGTTTAAATCCCACATGCGTCATATTTACATGCAGCATGATGTTATGCAGCGTGTTCGTCGTGCATGTCTAAAAGCAGCCTAATTATGCAGATCCAGTCTCATCAGGACCCCATTGAGGCTATTTAGCAAGAGTAGTTCTACTTTGGTCCCAACCCCTAGCTTGGGAACCCATGCTATTGAGCAATTCCAGTATGCACCTCCTTTCTAGTAGCCAGAAGCAATGATTAGGTGTTCCATTTGGACTTCATTGTCTCCTGCAAAGTATTTATCAGCCTCCAACTAGTAAGGTTAGCTTTTTGACTACAGTAGCTTGGTAAATTTGGGACGCCCTGAATGAATTAGGCGAGGGTTAACTCCTGGACTAGGAAATGCCTGCCTAGCTTGACTAGTTACAGAAGAGTAGCTACAGTAAGGGCATTAATTGTAGAAGATCTATTAGCAGCAGAGATCAGGTGCACCCTTCTTTGAGCAATAAAGTGGGAGCCCAGCAACTCAGAGGAAAAGAATGATGGTGACAGACTGCAACGAATGATTGAGAAAGACTAAGCCAGATGGCCAAGGCTGTGGAAGCCATCCATTGCCCTACTAGAGAAAAACAACTCAGATTGACTCAGGCTTAATGTCAAGAATTGCTTGAGAGCTTCAGGGTCATGGGCATTCCAGGTGGAGGACTGACTTGACAGCCAGGTGTAAGGCTAGCCATTACTTTACAGAAGCACAACTTGGGCAGGCAAATCCTGTGCTGACTGAATAGAGAAGTGAATGATAAATGACCGATTTAAATTTATTCACTTGTTGGAGATCTTAGATTGCTTAGCATACTCTTGTGCAATTAAGAAACTGATACTGTTAGCACAAACAACAGAGAGCAACACAACCGTAACCCTGTATCCCATGCTGTCCTGAATCAAAGCATGCTTGTGGTTAATGAAGGACATGCCCCCCAGGCCTTGTTTGAAACTCAGTTTAGGTCATATTATTTACCTCCATTTAGTTACAAATAAGGCACTGTCCCAAATAGTGACTAATTAAGAAGTTTTAAAATGCCATTTCTTTCTAGAAGATACCACCCACTGCCCCATTCTTTCCTGTGTTAACTGATTCTAATGGGTTGTTTGTTTTGCAGAAAGAAGTATTGTTAGAATAGTATTAATTTTAATACGTCCTTTAAATGCTATGCTTCCTTGCAATGCTCCTTTAAGTACATTTGTAAGTGTGCAAGCTTGCAGAAGCTATTTAAGGCTGAATCATAAGGCTTGGGGACTAGCTAGGATTCAGACTGAGCTTTTATATTAAAGTCTTGTTGCCTACACCTGCAACATTGGAGAGAAGACAACATCCAAGCTAAGCAATAACCTGGAGACCAGACTTGCTTTTAGGCCTCCGACGAAGAACTAAGATTTTTATGAACATAGAAACACTAATTATGGTAACATTTTCCTTTTTCTAATGAGTTGGTCTGTATCTGACAAACATTCTTATGCTAGCAGAGAGCCCATGCCACTATTTTGTATGGGAACTTCCTCCAACTTCCCTGCATCCAGGCTCCAGCACCACTGGTTAGAAGGAAAATCAAATCACCAGGCCTGATTCAGGAGTGGAGGGGAGGTAAGGGGGGGAGCAGAGATACTGCAGATTATACGAAACCACTACACAGCTTGTTTATATAAGTAGATACAAACTGCACCCTACATTTTTAGGAGGCTACCATAAAGTTACCTGGAAATGACTTAGGATTTTAATCATATCAGAGGACAAAATCATATTGTGGTGGCTTACATAATCCAGAAACACCCACAGGAAGATAGGAATAGTTGTAATTACAAATACATTTTTTCCCAGGAAGCCTTAAAAGTATGATCTATGAACAAGAAGGGGATGCTGGGATATTGCAGTGTGGCAAGAAAAGAAAAGAAAGTATACCACCTGAATATCAAAACATTAAGAATATCAGGTGACTTTCTGGTTAAACTGTGCCTTCAAAATTATGTAGACATCTTTGCTACACAACGAAGATCAAAAATCTGTCTGACTTTGGCCCTTTTTAAACAGGCCGCGGTGCAGGGGGTGGGGAGATGGGTGTGTGCGCCAGTGCGGGGGTGGCGTTACATGGGCACATACCCATCTCCACCTACCTCCATGTATGGAGCAACCGCCGTTTTTGCCAGTTGTTCCATACGTGGGCTATAGGTGGAGGTGGGTGTTCCGCAGGTGTGCACAAGCACCCCCACCCACCCGCTGCAACAATCACATGGGTGACTCTCACTCATGCCCACGCAACAGATCTGCACGGGCATTAGTGGGCCTATATTTACACAATGGCGATTTTTCCAAGATGCTGAATCAAGCAGAACACAACAATTCATACATGATTTGAATAATCCAACCCTAGTAGGTAACATCACAAATCCTTATAGAACATTTGAAATAGGTCTTTTCTTTTTTTAAAGGGGACACACCAGCAGCCAGATCCAGACACGTCAATATAACCTGAGTCTGAGACCAGAGCATTTAAAGGAAGAAAGTTCTTCTGAAGCAGCAACATCCCAATAATCGGCTCTAGTCACTGAAAGTCAACAGGTCAAAGTACTGACAAATTTTGTGAGTCCTAAGAATTTGTATAGGGTAGCCTTTTTCCTGTTAGGCTCCCTAACGACTCACACTAGAGCGACTTCTCTCAGACCCTCTGATTCTGGTGTTGACACCACATCACTGAACAAGTAAAACCAAAGTTATCTATCAGAGGCAGGACATCTTGGGATAATGTATCAGGTGTATAAGGAAAGCAAAGATTTAGCTCATCAATGAATAATGTTTTTGACTTTAAAAAAAATTGTACTATGGTCCTACATGAGAGAGAGTTGGGACCATGTGAACATAGTAACGTTCATTTTTATGGGATGAGAATGCTCTCAAAGTGTTGAGCTATAAAACTGCCATCACATTTCGAGACTATTTACTGAGTCATTAAAATGAAATATGCATTTTAAAAGAAAGATTTTTGTAAAACATTTTAGCTACCATGTTCATACAACAGCCATAGGAGACAGGATAATAGATGCCATTGAAAAACCCATTTCCCCCTTTTCTGTTTACTTTTTCTGCTTCACTGTAGGCTATTTTAAATAATTTAAAGTCTTCCTAAAAGGTCTCTCTACTTCTTCTTTTAAAGTACGATTCCAAAATTATTTCAGGAATGTTCAACTTAGGCAAAACTTTTAAGTATATATTATGGTGGTCCTTGTAATAAGTTTTAATTTTGTTAAAACATTGTGTAGTTTATTGATTCAAAACAAACAGATTATGTTGTAAGCCAGCCACCCTGAGCTGCCTGGAGGAGGAGGGGTGGGTATCTGCAAATAAAATAAATAAAATAACATAATTAAACCAATTTTAAACTTATATACATATAGTCCATAAGAACTACTTAATTAAACTTCTTGTTTGCTATACTAAAACATTAACAGTTTTTCTCTGTTCCATTTTCAGTCTGCGATATATCGAATTTTACCATTAATCTTTAAAGTTTCCTTTTTCTTTTTGCACTTCTGTTTTGTTGGGACTGATAGTGTTCCCAAAAGACCTTTTTAAGAAGTGGAAAAATATTATGCTTGCTAATATTCATAATATCCTTCAGTCATATTTTTAAATGGTAGCTAAAACAGAACTACAATGCTGCTTTGCTGACGGACTTCCCTCAGAACTTAAATAAAGAATGCAAGCTAAAATTATCTTGCCTAAGGAAATTTCAGCTGATCACTGAACTGTTTGTAAACCATTTCTTCTTGGCTTATTAGGCAGAAAGATAGTACTAGTTTCTCAAGTTTGCTTTTAAGATTTGGAGAGGTCTCAAATTCTAGATGTAGTAGGTCCATTAGAGTATGTGTGAAAGTGATGCCTACTAGACTACAAGGAAGTGAGACCGCTTCTTCATGGTTAACGAAGTAGTGGAGGGTATCACAAGAGCTGTACAAAATGAATGGAACTGGTATGTTTAATCAACAAAGAGGTGAATGATCAGTTGAAACTCTGAGAGAACCCAATTCTAATAGGTAGTGGCAAATGCAACTTTTATAATAAAAAGTTAGAAGATGGAGAAGAGAGAAAATTTAAAATACTGATAAGCAGCAGTAAAAATCAAGTGCAATATTGCAACACCAAGCTTCAGAAAAATGCCATGGCTGCAGCTGTGTAATCAAGTCATTTTTGGAGAAGCTGTTGCTTAAGCTACAGAGGCATTCCACTGCATGGAAATTTAGCATTGAAATAAGATGGAATTTCCTGGCAGTGAGGGTAATTAAACACCAGGGCTGCTTGCCAGGGGAGATAGTAAGCAGTTCCTTGGGGTTTTTAAGTCATGATTAGATATCTAAAATGTATGTTTTAATTCAAGTGGGATAAACTCCACAGGCTATGCAAGACAAGAAGTCAGATTAGTTAGCCATTTTGATTTAAAGACTATGACCACCAAACGATGACCCTTTTGTATTTCAAGACTAAGAAACCTCATAGCAGAGAATACTTGACATGAGAATTTGCATTACTGAACTGCTTCGAACGTTTTCTTAACAAGCTGTACAAAAAATGTGTTTCCAAATTGCAGCAAGAATTATCCAAAGCATTCTGGGAAAAAGGAAATGTAAGTGAAAGTTTGGAACCAGATCAGATTATGGTTTGTCTTGTTGAGAATGTAAAAAACAGGATTCTCAAAGAAGTAAAAAGAGCAATGTCTCCTAGCAGGAAATAATTTAGACATTTTAATCCTGAACTTTAGTCTAATGTTAAGGTGTCTTACAAGGCTTCCTGAGTATCCAGAAATATCACATTCCAACAAACAAGCCACTTGACAAAACAAACTGCATTTGAGGGATAATGCAGTTTTATCTCGGGCAGAGAGAGAAAGCTGTTTAATGTTGACAGTGCAGAATTTCATACAACTTCATTCTAAATAACCTGAATCTATCTCTAAAGAGAATAACCTCATAATATTTCCATTGCTAAGTGCTGCACTTTTCTTCAAAGTAGTTATACAGTATGTGTGTTCCAAAACCCCTAGGATTTTTCCTCTGCCTTAGGCAAAGTTTTCTATATTAAACCGATGTGACCCTTGGCTTATTTTTTATGCTTCCTATAATATACATGCAAGCAAGAGAATGCAGAGGTGTGAATTAGCTACAGTTTACTTTTTAAAATGAGTCTGGTCTTTAGACTAGTAGTAATAAAAATTAGGGAGGCATGAACATTTGTTTATAAGGGAACAGAAGTTAGAAATCTGAGAAATCAATATTTCATTTCTAGATTTTGTGCTAGCTATTTGAACTGCTGTAATTTTAAATAAGTTTCTGAAAGAAGGGTCTGACAGTACATGTTGGCAGACCTCATGGCATCAACATTTCCCCCCTTTTTCTTTTAAAGTTGCTGAATGACTGCCTGGCATTATATTTTTGAGCTTGCTGATCTTGAAAGAGTTTTCAGGTCAGCATTTACTAAAATGGGAAGGAGGTTCTTCATTTTCATGATAAGATTAAGATTTTATCAAACACAACTGGGAGATGCAAGTGTCATTTGAGGGGGAGTGCCCTTCTTTGATTCACCAAGAATTCCTGAGTGCCAGACAACATCTTTTAAAAGTTATTGTTTAGGATTTTTTGCCAGGTGATGCCATCAGTGCCAGTAAGACAGTGCTTTCCTCACTTCTACTTAGCCTGCTCACAGTTACTAGCAGAGTCAACTGCTGTATACCAGTTTCCAGAGTGGCCTGACCCCCACCAGTTGCCATAACAATCCTACGTTAAGTTAAATATTTTAGAGACTGTTGATGGATTAACAATGCTCAACCTTACATGAGGGCTGAAGGTGTGCAAGAACCCAGAATAGAAAACAAAGATTATACTCCATGCCTGTTGATAGTATAATTCTTCTGAAAAGCTACCAACCCGATTCCACCTGTACATTGACTTCGCTTATTTAGGGGGAGAAATGCCAGATTTTCCATGAACTGTAACACTGCACTTTTGGAAAGACAGCTGCAAGAAACTCAGAGGGTTTGCTCTCCAGTGCTAATCATGTAGGTCAAAAAGCTACATCATTTTGCAAAATCTTACATTCAATTAAATGCTATGAAAGTTCTGAACAAAATTTTGTCTTCATTCAAATGTAAAATTTTTTTAGAAACAATATTAACATTTGGATTTTTAGTTTTATCTTTTTGGCATTTGAAATTTTAAAACATAATTGAATTTCTTAAAAAATAAATAAATCACACTTTCTTCTCATTACAGAATTGGTGCAGTTACAGATTAATGTTATTGCTTCATTGCTATTTCCAAATCTGCAGAGAGATAGAAAAGGAGAGCAGAGAAGACGTGAGAAATAAAAGAACCGAATACAGACAACGAGGGAATGAAAACAGAAAGAAAAAGATCAGCAATATTCCTAATGCTGCTGACTAACAAAGGCTTTCATTAGAAAATTGGTCATTTACTAAGGTATGGCATAATAAAATTATTTAACCCTTTTAAATAACCTATATGGTTTTGGAATAGATATGTACTCAAATTGTAAAGAAACAAGTTCTAAAAAAATTGATCACAGAAATCCTTACCCTTTTGTGAAGCATTTCCTTGACACTATTGCTTAAAATACATGTATTCATCAATTTATAACATACTTCAGGAAGTTCAGCAGCGATCCTCAATATTACAGATACCTCAACTAATTCTCCCACGCCCAGTATTGTCAGTTTTTTTGATACAGGGGGAATAACTCTACACCACAAGATACTCCAGACGCCAATGAAAAACTTTAGATATCGGAGAACAGCTACCGATCTCATGAGTGCAGACAACAAAATACTGCTACATATTGGGGTTCAGTAGAAGTTTCTACACAAACCTCAATATGTAGCAGTAGAAATATAATTTCTACATCTATGAGAACGCCATTGAGCATCATTTGTTTTTGCTTCTTGTGGCAATGGCATTCTAAGAAATGGTACTACACACAACACATGTATGTCTGCAACCTAATGAAATTTCAAAGCCAAGAAAAAAGAACCTCATGTAGCAAATCTTGTGAAAAATGGTAAAGAAATGTGTATGCATGTATGTAAACCCCAAAAGTGCTGGAAGAGCAAGCTATTGCTTTCTAGATTGGCCAGCTGTGGTAGTTTTAGAAAAGTGCACAACAGGTAATAATGGAGCGATCCATTTTTATTTTACTGTTCATTCCCAGCCACTGGCAGTCAGAGGTGTCATTCCCTGGCCAACTTGACTAATACCGATGCATGGGACTATCCTCTTAAGAATTTATCCAGTCCTTTTTTGAAACCAGTTATGCTACAGGTCTTTACAGTGTCCTCTGGCAATGAAGTTAATTTATGGTGAGTGAAAAAAACAACAACTTTTATTTGTCTTAAATTGCTGCCAGCTAATTTCATAGTGTTTCCCATAGGTCTCACACTATAAAAAGGGTTAAAAAACAGATTCCTATTTACGCGCTCTGCACCATTCTTGATTCTGTATTATTTTAAACTGGAGTGGAGGTCAGTGGTAGAAAATGAGTGGGGTGATAATCTTTATCCATGTGGGGAAATCCTCAAGTGTATACTTCACAGTAAATAATACCATTCTCTTCCGTCAGAAAATAATTATACCCGAATCGTTATTTGCAAATATAAAGGATGGTAGATGTGTGTAAACCTCTGTGCATGACCCAGCTGCACACTTGCCTACTTAATCACAACCTTAATGAAACTTCATCTTTTGTTCATAAAATATTATTTGTGTAATAGAATAAGAGAACATTTAGTCCCAGCTTCTCTTTGAAAAGTACTATGAAATTTGAATTAGCATGCATTGTCATACACACATAAGGGCCTTCAAGCACATCAAGTAAGACAAATGAAAACACTAACTCAGCTAAGGAGCAGTATGGAGGGGTAGCCCCTCCTCTCTTCGCTTCACTGGCTTCCCCTTCCTGAATGAATCCTGTACAAGTTCCTAGTCTTCACCTATAAAGCTCTTCACAACCTTGCTCCCCCTACCTCTCTGCACTTATCGCCCTCCATACTCCAGCCCGTGCACTTCACTCCTCCTCTGTCCCTTCTCTCACCCTTCCACGCCTTCCCTGCTCCCCTAAGCGCCTTCGTCCCTTGTCACTTGCTGCCCCCCATGCCTGGAACTCCCTCCCTGTCCACATCCGCCTTGCCCCCTCCCTTCATACCTTCAAATCTCTCCTTAAAACTCACCTCTTTCGCTCTGCTCTGTCTGACTCTTTATCCTGCTGAGCCACTATTCCTATACCTACGATCGGTTTACCCTTATCCTTGCAACATGGACCTGCCTGCTGTCATTCTCATCGTAACCAAGCCAAGTACGTGCACTTGAGACCTCGCATCTTCATGAATGTTAGACCCCTTGACTCTCCCTCTGTTCCCCTTCCTAAGTCTCTTCCCCAGCTCCTGTCTCTCAGATTGTAAGCCCTAGGGGCAGGGACCGTGTCTATTTTATTACTTTGTAAAATGCCAGGTACACTGCTGGCGCTATATAAATGTTTGTTAATAATAATAATAATAATAATAACAAGCATGTACATTCAAGAGGAGATGCTGACTCACAACTAGCAAGAACATCTAGCTTCAAGCATTGGATCTTACATCATCATGCTAAATGAAATGGCTTTGATCTGTAAATATTCGGCTTCCCATCAAAACCAAAATAAGTCATTTTCACTCATCAAATGTAATAGTAGAGGTTGCAGTCCACACATGCTGAAGTACTCCTATTAATAATGAAAGTAACTACTCTGGAGGACCAAGTTGTTTGAGGATTGCAACCAAAATGTTCAGCTTTTTTGAACTTAAAACAGATTCTCTGGAAAGGTCTGAGACTATGCTCATTATTGTCATTATGTAAAATAGTTTGTATATGGTATAAAGTATATCATCCCTTGTTTGTAGACTCCTGCAGTATCTAGGCACAACTGAATGTGTCATGGACGGAACTAGAGAGGAATCCAAATGTCATTGCCTTTATGGGTTCATAACTAAATTGCGATCATCCATGGTTTTGTATTTTAAACAAATTAGTTGCAGCGTACCTTTAGTAATTAGAGTTGTTGGGTTATTTTGTACAATGTTTAAAAGTTTTCACATTGCTTAATAAAGATTTACTGCTTACAATGCATATCAAGCTCTTTTTAAAAAATAAAATCTGTATTTGCAAGAATTTCTTAACACATTGTGGGTGCAGCCACAGATCCAAGACTACTTTGGATAGCCTTATCCTACTTTGGGCAATGTTACCATGTGATGCAGCAGTATGTATGCCCGGCAGCTGCCAGATTTTCACCACGCCCCATGGTGGGGTTGGAAGACAACTACGACACAATGCGTCCTCGGAACAAAGCCGGGGATGCAGTGTGTAGTAAGGCTGCCCAAAGTGGGATATGGCTGTCCAAAGTGGGTTAAGGGCCCTCCTCCCATGTGGCCAGGCTGTGCAGTCTTGCTATGAGGCGGGGGTCTGTGGATCAGGCCCGGAGGAGTGTGCTTCTCCCTCCACATAGCAGCTGATCGTTGGGGAGTGGAGCCTGGGAGGAGCATACTCCCTCTTCTCCATCACCTAACAGCTGATCGTGGGGGAGAGGTGCCTGGGAAGAGCACGCGTCCACTTCCCAGGCTCCTTTTCCCTGCAGTCAGCTGTTAGGCAGCAGGAAGAGTGCATGTGCTCCTCTGCACACACCCCCAACAACTGCCTAGCGGCAGAAGGCCCAATCCTGCAGCACCGCAGGAGTCGGAGCATCCAGCCCCCTTGGCCCACCCCAGGGCGTGGAGGAGCTGATGATGGCCACAGGGGAGCAGACCTTGTGGCCAGCTCTCCCCGCTGGCCCAAAGTGTGGCGACGGCACTTGCCTATCATGGGGCATGCAGGAGATCCCAGCTCATGTGGATGCGCCCAATGTCTTAGCTTATAGAACAAAGTTACTATAAAGGAGGCTGTTCTACCAATATTATGCTTTTTCCAAAAAAAGTTCTGTAAACCAAGATGCCCTAGAATAGTTGACACCATTAAAAAAAAAAAAAAAAAGTAAAAAGGAACCAACTTTAAGACAATTTATGACCCATATTTAGCATAAAGAATTAAATTAATCCTTGGCCAGAAGTCCTTGAAGGCCTACACTCTGCTTAAGTCCCATGGAAGCTCTATTTTGAATGGTGCATGTGCTTTCAGACCAGGATTAAATTTCTCACAGCAATAAGGCTGCAATCCTGAAACCATTTACTGGCAAGTTCTACCGTTGTAGTCAGTGCGACTATTGTCAAGCGTTTTCAGAATTGCAGTATAAATAGTCAGATTAACCAGCAGTATTTTGTCAGTTAACAATTTAATGAATCAGTACCATGGTATAATCCCTCAAGTTTTTCCAAGTTTCTTATTAAGTATTAGTAATGTATAAGAATCCCTTATACATTTCAAAACACAGAAGAGGCATTATCCGCAAACAGTTTAAAGAATCAGATTTCCGCAGAGGTTTCACGACAGGCAGTTTCCATCTTAATGTTTAAGAAAGCGGTCTTGCCAAAAAGCGTAAAACAGGAAATTTATGACGAGATAGAAAGTTACTGTAGAACAGCCTAGATTTTAACAAACATTAGGCTTTGGTTTTATATTCTACTTTAAATTATTAAACAGCATTAGGTTTAGCTACCCAATTTTATTCATCACTGGAATGCCAAGTTTACAGGAGTATGTCATTTGAACTTGATGCTACAATATTCCTAGGAAATAATCTGATTTGATGCTGTCTCAGGCTTTTGCTAGTGATTATTTAATTTGTTAAAGGTGTCAATTGATTTATTGTGGCACAATCCCTTACACAGAGGAGCTATGATATTGGAAACATGGGGCAGAACGACACCATCTCATTAAATGGAGTTCTGTTAGGAACAAATCCCTTTCAGGTACATAATATTAAAATATTTTTTTCTTTTTATGATATAAAACCCAATGACCATATAAGCAAATTTGATATCCAATAAATGGGACTTTAGGTAGCTACCACAGAATTTGGTATTGCTTAATATTTTTAAAATACTACTCTGTTTTATTGATTGGTGTGGTGCAAACATGAGCCTGATAAGGTTGAAGGGAAAAAAATACTTTGCTATGAATCAGAGCTGTTCATCTGATAATGATTAATAAGCCATCACCAATAGTTAAAGCTACCAGAGGATTCAAAAAAACCAAAGCCACATGCTGTGCTAAAAACTCGTTCTTAGTTTTAAAGTGCATTATTACATGGATGCTTTTATTATAAGAACACAACATTGTCACCCTTTATGTAACCTTGTTTATTCCTATCTACAAAATCAGTAGCTAATATTTCATAATGCTGGCAGACAATACCAAAGCACTTTCATACTAAAGTGAAGAGCTACAAGTAGCTACTACATAAAAATTCACCAAACGTTACAAGAATCCTACTCAGATATACATTTTATCTGTAAAAACAAAAAATTTGAACGGATTAATCTTATACTACTTCCATACAATCCCACTTTTTAATTTGTTTTGGTAGCAGCACTATAAAAATTTAACACCATGTGAAGATGAAAGGGCAATGGATCAAAACAAGATACTAATGCAAATAGTTATATCCATTACTGAATGGAGAATTATGAAAAAACTCCATCATTCGACGCTCTCAGCCGAGGGTGGATTTGTGCCCACCTGTCCCAAACAGACGTATTTGGCAGGGCATGGGTGGGGGCCTTCCCCCATCCATTTCCTGATGAAGGAGGGTGGCCCCTGCAGGCGAATGGGGTGGGGTGGGGGAATAGGTGAGGGTACCTGGTGGGTGGAGAGCCAGGCAGGTAAATACCTGCACCAGCCAGTGCCTCATCTCCCCCCAACTGAGTCATGTGCCCAGGAGTTTCTGTCATCCAACCCTCCCAGTAATGAATGCCAATGATGTGTTTGTTATTCCCTCTGTGTATTTGTCAGTTCAACTGCTGTGGGCTTTGCGCTGGTTGCTGTTTTCAGGACTGAAGTGGAATTTTCCTGTTGGCTTAATTAGCCTTTGGAGCAGATGGGTTTTTCGCCTTCTCTGCAGCAGTTACGATTGTGCCTATTATATGTTTAAGGTACTATGCTTCTCTTCTGTTGCAACTTGTGGCAGTTTGCGGTTTAGGAACCATACTGTTGAGGCTCCCTATGAGCTAGGGGGCGCAGTTGCGCCCCACCACCACTTGGGTAGCATGGGGAGGGTCTTACGGGCAGGTGCCCTGGTCCTAGGCTTGGGACGGCTGATCTGGGGCTGTACCCTGCTCTGACCCAAGGGGAGGGTGACCTCGAAGGGTTGAGGTAGGCGAGTCAGGGGTAGCCCAGCCCCCTTCCTGCTTTATGCAGCATTGTTCTTCTCCGCTACGCGCATGGGGTATGCTCATTGGTTGGCTTACTGATGTTGGTGTGTCATGCAATAAAGTTAGGGTCAATGCCTTTTTATCCCATATTTCTGTCTTGTCTGTTGTTGTGGGTAGTGTGGGAACAAGATAACACTATACCTGTATAGTACAGGTATAACTAGAGATTAAAAACTGAAAACTTGGAACAAACTTGGTGATACTGTATTACCCAGATGTGCATGCCAACAGATAAGCCGGCTCAACCCTGTTCCTAACTGAAATCACTGACAAAACTCCTGTTCGCTTCAACATAAGCAGAATTAGAGTAAAACCTATATATCAGAGTGTTACCAAAATTAACTACACTTGATGAATCCTATCCTGAAAACCTTATATGTGAATAGTCCCAGTGACAATAATGTAATTAGTAATTGCACCAAAGGTTGTAAAATCACAACTTTTATGTATGTTTAAAAATGTACATGCACCTCTCTCTGTATTTTGAAACGAACACAAATACATGCACACACACATATATTTGGTTCATAACTACTTTGTTACAATTCATTCAAGGATTTCTGTTGACGATAGTTGAATACAACGGAGTAGTTTGTGACTAGCATCTGTAGTCTATACTTAATTTCTAATTTAGCCAAAGAAAATTCCTTATTCCAAGTCTGAAACATCAGTATTAAAATGCACATAGGAAAAAAAGGTGATTTTAAAAGCCATGACACAAAAGAAAGAACCAGTAGTTTCATTTCAGATGATATAGAATAGAAAATAAAATACAAAATGTATCTCATACACATAAAACGTATACATCTGTATCATCACAGTGAGACTATAACTTGCTTAGTAATTAAATTCCCACACTGTAGTAAAAAACACTCTACGGTGAAACTAAACCATGAAATAAAACATGTTTTCACTGCACAAGTTACGATAATTTTAATTAACAGGGTTGTCAGTAAAGTGAACTTCAGTCCTTTTAACCATTACCAACTTTTCTCCCCTGGGGAGTTTTTAAGATATTTTAGTAAGCCACTACATAAAAGGTATGTAGTCATTCGAGTAACATATATATATATATATATATATATGAATAGTTGGGTAATTCTGAATTTTTGTTTGTATAAAGGCAAGTTTTAAACTCTACATGAAATCATAAAATAAAAAATATGCTTAAAAATTATTTTTTTGTGACTTTTAGACATAGCATGAAACCATGGGTAAAAACAGATGTGCTGCTTGCTCAGGGCGGGGCAAGAAACAGCGGCCTCCCACCCTGCAGAGGCGCACTGAACTGACATGCCTGCGGGCGGGGAGCTCTCCTGCTGCCCGTACAGCCCAGGTAGGGCTGGGAGCACGACAAACGTGCGGGGGGACATCCCGAGCGCCCCACGCCTTGTCATGATGGAGAGCCATGGCAGCCAATAAGACACAGCCATGGCAGCGTCTGGCCAAAGGTGGGTATGCTGTGCTGGAACAGACGTGCTAGCCTGCTGTGTCCTGCTTTGGCCCACATGGACGACCCTTAGCCTGGGCTGTGACCTTGCAGAGTGTCTGGAGTTTGCAGCCCAGGCTAGCTGCCAACACTCACTGGGGCAATCCCAGGCCAACATCTGGTGGCGCATGTTTGCAAGTGCGGGCAGGGCTCAGGCAACAGCAGGCCAAGTCATGTCTGTTTTTCCCCACTATGGCAATCAATACTAAGAACATAATCCTCCAGATGTTTAGTATGAGCACGAGTCCTGTTCACATCAGAAGGGACTCATGCCACAGTTAAATGCTTGTGCTAGGGTCAAACAACTGAATGATTGTACCCTGAAACTATGTAAGAAGCTTCAGTAGGTGCTTTCAGATGAGCAAGTTGATGAAGGAGGGGACGTCTGTGGTTGCCACGTGGCTCTGACACAAATCACCCACACATGTGGAAGGCATGGGGAGCAAAACAGCATGGCTACTGTGGCCATGGAGGCAGCTGCCACATATTTGGCTTGCCTCGCATGGCTCACTCTGGATTTTCAGGCACTGCTCTGTGAGCGGCTGAGTGGAAATGCACATCCAGCTGCTCCACTTTCAGACGGGCAGATCTGTGCCCATGCAGAGTAGCATCTCATCTGAAAACACCCAGTTTTACTCTCATTTCATATTTAAAAGATTGAAGTCAGTCAATATTTATACTCTTTTCTACTATTTTTCCTTCAACTTCATCTCCCCACTCCTTTCCAAAATCCAAGTAAATAAAAACATTTAAATACATACATCTTAAAGGAGTGGAGGGGTGAGATAAATGATATTTGCAGCAGCTCAGTGAAATAACACACTTCTTATCAAAAGCTGATTTTTAAATCCTGTCTTTAAATTTAGCATTTCAGATAAAGAGATTATTTCACTGCAAGTTACTGCATAAGTACAACCTATACAGAAATATATTTAAGAATACATATATGTAAATATGAATTTAGATATATAATAATTATGTATGCAACAGTTATGAAGAGTAGATTGCTAATATAATGAAGTGTGGTTTCTTTCTTGGTAAAGTACATGTATATTATTGCTAATATTATGGAACATATATTTTCAGCTGCAGTTCTCAGAACTTCCCATGTTTTGATGCATTAAATAATTTCTCACCCCATATCCCACCCTTTTCCATTCAGTGTAAGAATAATGCTGTTGCTTCAGCAATTCTTTCAAATTCAACTTTAAAATTTACCAAAAGTTACTTTTTTCTTTTCTTTTTTATTCCCTTGGTCACATGCAATGTCCTATGTAACACACTGGCTAATGAGCCATACTCTCCCTGTTCACTTCTTGGAAACCACTATTACTAACAACATACTATATTGGTACTTTAACAAACGAGAAAGCATACATAATATAGGCCAGAGCCAATAAAAGCTGCCTAGTTTCAACTCTGCACAGGCACACACAGTCTCGGCACATCCCAGAAACAACCACGCCAATAGCACAGGATGCCAAGCGAGACAGAGTAATGAATCCAGCTCTATAACTATTACAAGCACAAAATGTTTAAAAATGAATTAGAATATTTGGGAGTTGACTTTCAGAAAGGTTGAGTATCCATAACTTCAACTGAAGTCAATGGGAGCTCTGGATGCTCAAAACCCTGGGAAAAAAACAAAACAGGCCCTTAATGTTTTCAAAACATTTTAATGCACTGCCTTGTTCTACATCATTCCAGCATAACTGGATCTAGCGATTACAAAAGATCTCTGACAGACATGCATGCAGGAGACCTCTTCATTCAGAATTAGACTATATATTATATTGAAACACATTGTACCAGACCAGTAGCAGGAATGTGCTTCTATTATTTATAAAATATAAAGTGCATTATTATTTAATTATAGAACTGACAGACTTTCTGTCTGGACCATACAGTTTGTTTTAAGGTGAGGGCTTTAATGTAAAATTCTCTCATGAGAACTGATAATTCAAGAGGTTCAGACTGATGTTCTTCACCCTGTCCTCCTAGAATTGTTTTTGGCCATGCTCTTTAGTGCAAATAAGCTTGTGTTTTTCTCAAGTTTCCGGGACATGGCAGTTTGAGGGCTAAAAGAATGAAAAACTCTTTGAAAATGTATTGGAAAATTCAATATTCCCTTACATTGTAATAGGCCCTTCTGCAAACATGCAGCATATTACTTAGCTGCACTGAAAAGCTGGGAACACGCTGCCAAAAATAACGAGGAACCTGTTTCCAAATTTACCCATTTTAAGCTTGCAATTTGGTTTTTAAAATTTGTTTTTATTGCCCCTCCGATAAGATTTGAACACACCAGAGCTTTTAGGAAAAAGCAAAAACTGGCATCTTTACTATATACAGCTGGCTACTAACTTTAAGGCTCATGTGCAGTTTCAGATGCTCATATGTTATACATACAGTAGCTGATTTCTACAAAGTACAAGGCAACATGTGCCTGTATAATCAAGTTGAGAACTGAGCCCTGTTTAGTAGCCAGGGGATACAGAATTCCTGGGGTAATATTTATAAACAAACTACTGATTTTGGCCAATTAATAAATACAGGAAACAATCAAGAAGTGATGGTGCAAACCGACATAGGTCTGCATCTATGCTAAGATGCAGTCTGGCTGTAAGTCTTTATCAGTCAAATGACAGCTTGATAGTAATAAGAAATACCACTTCACATCTGTTTGTTTTTAAACCTGTGAAGGAAATGTATCTGCTTTTACTAATTACTCAGATAATGGAAATATTTTTCACCCTTAAAAGCTAAGGGTAGACACAGTATGCATGATTTTGTTCATATTACTCTGTCAAATTTCAACAAATGAAATTTTAACATTGATTGATGTACTACTTTAAACTGGAAGATGTCAGGTATATATAAGGAAAAATCCCATTTAACAAGATAAGGAAAAAGTGAGCATCAATAGTTCCTACATTCATAGCTCCAGTTTTCTGGAATTTTTTTTGACAAGCTCATTATTTATTACTACAGGCACTGTGAGGTGCAGCAGCAATCAGCAATATGGTAATTTAGGCATACATGAATCATTCACTACAGTTCTGCTATCAAACCAACAACATTTATAATTATCTTAGATGCCTTTTTTCCAAAGCTTTACTTTTAGCACTTTAACAATCTTCATGAGCCAGAAATACTTGTACTAAAATTAATTTATAAACTTCAACTGATTTGTCACGGCACAGATGGCCCATTAGTAATTTGAATGACCAAAAGAGAAAAACAGTTTCTAATCTAAATTAAAGCTATGTATACATTAATTAATGATTATTTTTTTTCCTGCAACTAGACCAACTGGTGGTTAGGTCTAATTTTCATATTAGGGTAATCACCTAAAACAGTGAAATTAAACTCAATACTTTTATGTTTTTTCCTGTCACAACTGTAACACTTTCTTAATGTTCCTTTGGTGACTTTGGTGCAAGCTTTTTTATAATTAACGTTTTAAATTATTTTTAGCACCCATACGAAGGCCAGATTATGCACTCAATCTGCACAAGCACAACTGTTGGTGATCGTAGGAAGTGTGTGGCAGATCAAAGGCATAATACGGCGCTAATATTTAATAGGATCTTGAAACAAACAAGTAGAATAAAATTAAGACTAGTGACAACTTTGGTTGGACATAAAGTATCTGGGCAGATAAAAAGTTAGTTTTTGGACTAAAGATGTCTGACCCATATGAATGCTGAGTCATGAGAAACAGGATTGTTTTTAGGTGATGGATTTTTGAATTTGTAATACAGCACATTTCTAAAAAATGGTTTTTTTCCCTCTAAAAGACAAACAAAACTCTTATATTATATTAGGGATTGACATTCAAATCCTGCAAGCACTCAAGCAGATGTTTACTTTTACCACGGTGTGTAGACCCAAATCAACAGGACTACTCACAATGGTCAATCATCAAACATGCCTACGTGCCTAAAGGCTGGGGATCTATGGGCCCAATCCATCTCTTGCTGATTTCAGTGGGAGTTGGAATGGCCTCTAATGAATGAAAAGCTTTATACAAAATACTAAACAAATTCAAAGTATATCAGAATGCATTTAGAGCAGTCTATATCTGGTTTATAAGAGAAACCACTGGGACATATAATCATGTACAATTTCACATTAGGCACAATAATTGTAGTCCTAGGTATGAATTCTCTGGAGTTTGTATTTTGAGCCCTATTGTCTTCCATGGCACCACAGAGATGTATGCCTAAGGGTTCACCTCTATTGATCAGATTGCAGGATTATGTCCAAGTTGAAACAAGACAGGAAGTTATGAGGGAACAGGTATTAGCTTGGAATGCTAAGGCCTGTAAAATTCAAGATTGATAATGGAATCTCTAACAGCACTAGCTAGAACACTGCAAGTGTGCTAATAAATATGAAATTAGAAATGAGTGCTTAATACCAATTAAGCGGTGCACCAAAACCCAAAGCTTTTTCTCAAAGTATAAAAGACAAAACCAGAAGTTATCCTCATACTTTTAGCATCATGTAAAAGTTAATCCCACATTAGGAAGAAAGCCTTGAAATTTCAATTCCAACAAACATTCACTTACCAAAATTTCCACATTACAGCAGCTTGCTGGAACCCCCAACCACCAATATAAAAATAATTTCTGAAATTTTGAAAAACATTTAAAAAACCTCCTTCCATGGTGCATGTAAATGGAGAATGGATTATTAGGTTTCATCAGTTTGGATTAACCTATCAACTCAAACAGGGATTTACTTTCCTGTGACATTTGAATTATTTGGTTATAAAAAAATTATGAAATTAACATTCTATTCTCCACCAATACATTGTAGAGGTTTGAATTGTTATTGAAAATTTCATCCATAAAGAATATTGTTTAAAATTCAGTAACAAGTGGATACTAATTTAAAATACCTTTCCCAATACAAGTAGGTAAAATTCATATAAATTCAATATTTGTGGTACATGTCCTGTAGTTAAGATTAGCATATTTTAATTCAGTATGGATAGAATTCAGTTCAGGAAAACATGTCATAAACAGAAACCAACACTTCTCAGAGTAAGGTATGTCTGGCCTTTTTAATCACCGTATAGTGCAATGCAAGCCTTATCTAGATTATTTAAAGGTCAGAATGTCAGATTTTGTGCCAATAACGCATAATTTCATTGTCTTGTACAGTTGAAGCAGCTGAAACATTTAGATTTGGGTAGCTGGTATTCCCAAAAGAATTAGAAAGATGCATTGAGTGTAATTTAACATGATAACCAGACTCCTGAAGTATTACATATACGGGAATTATTACTAACAATAGTGAAAGAACTTACAAAAAAAGAAAGGCAACTGCTTCTTCACTATATATCAGTCCTCTAGCCAATGTATAATTTTCTATTTTGCCTGACAGCCAGTTCAAATGTACTCTACTCAAGACCCTCTTGCTCTTCACCACTGTCCCCTCTGACATCCATTCTTTTTTCTTTATGGCTGTTGTAAATTCTCCTCATCTCTTCTTCATACTTGATAAAGTTTTCCCCAAATCTTGTCCATGCTTTGTATGGGACAGTGATGGTGTTACGGTAAGGTGGTCTCACCTCACTTACCTTCAAAAAAATGCCATACCTGTTAGAACCCACATCAAAGTAGAACCTCTTGTTGTCCACCCTGAAGGAAGTCCCCTCTGGGAGTTCAGGGGGTTCATCACCCCCACTTCTCCGTTCTTCTATGTCTCCTTCACCATATTCTTCAATTATTTGGACCAAAGCATCCCTGAACTCAATCATTCCCTGTGCTGGAAGGACAATAGTCTGTTCCTGTCCCAAACTGTGGCCAAAATAACCAATCATGCCAGGTCCTCTTATCATAGTTTGTCTAATCCTTAAGAAACGCCCACGCTGATTTTCCTTCAGGTCTAGATAATACTTTCTGTTGTCTCTTTCTATATACTCGGTTTTCAAGACACTGTGAGGATGTTCTTCAGATCCAACAGATGCTGGAGGGGAAGGTGGATGGTGCTGTGGCCGCCTCCTTGAATCTTGTTCTTTGCCATTACTATGTTCATGCCTATGACTATGGCTGCCTTTCAGGCCCAAATGGGCATAATGCTCTATGAAATCTCCCAGACAATCCTTCAGTTCAGCGGCTACAGACAAGGAGAGAGTCAATTTGCTTTTCCTGATATTGTCTTGCCTCCCTCTTCCTATCCAGACCTCTGCTATCTTCAGGAAGCGGCCTCGGGAACTCTGCTTCACATCCAGATAAAACCTCTTTTTCTGGATGTCCACCCTTTTGGAGGCCAGCTCCTGGATCTCCATACAGCCCCCCTGTGAGGAGGTAGGATAATGATACTGCTGCTGAGACTGGGAGTAAATGCTCCTGTGCAGACCAGAGCCCCCCACACTCCTTCCTCCTCCTCCTCTGCCTCTCTCCATCTTTACAAAGCAGCTGGAAACAACAAATATATAACAGAAAAACAGATCACAACATCATCATCATCCAAGGCCTGCTCTGCTTTTCAGCCATGTCCCTTCTTCAGCAGTACTCTCCCAGGCCAGAAAGATGCTTGAGTTACAGCCCTGCCTCTTGTCGTGACACAGATCCACCTTGGGAAAGGTGTCTAGACCTCCCCAGCTGCTTCCAACCTGCCCCTTTCTAACCTTCCCCCCACCGAGCGATCACCCACCACAACCACCCCAGCCAAGCATCTCAGTCACCCTCGCCCCCCAAGCTTAGGCATGTTCCCCACCCGCTATTGGTATATTCCCCCAGGAACCCACATCACAGTTTCCCCCCCGCCCAGTAAACCCCTCTTCCCTCCCAGCAACCCCAATTTTCATCCTCACTCACCCCACAGTCCCTCCCGCCGCCATTTCCCGCTCCTACCCGGGGAGGGGGGCATTGCGAGACACTCCATCCCCGTAGCTGTCCTTCACCAGCCGCCGCTCCGGGCACCCGCAGTGCCCACGTACCCCGCCACCGCCTGGAGAGAGCCGGGCAGAAGCATCACCAGCAGGCAGGTCCCGCCGCCTGCTCTGCTCCTCCTCTTCTCCCCTCCCAGCTTCCCTCCCTCCTTCCTGCCGCCATGCCGGCTCCGCGTAGAAACCAGCGCCCAGCTGCCCGTCCTCTTAACCCCACACAACAGCAGCAGTAGCGACAAGCAAATCCAGACAAGGAATTGGGGGCTTCTTCTCTACCAAGGATCAATGCGGACCCCCCTTCACGGAACCAAAACTACATCACCCAGAATGACCCGCGGCGAGGCCTTTGCCGCGCACGCGCGTCACCTCATTTCACCTCGTAGCTTTAGCGAAGACGGGGTGGGAAGACTAGAAAGCCTGCTATACTTGAGGCGGGGTGTGTGTGTGTGTGTGACGTGTTTACTGTGCGACGAGACTGCGGGCTAGTGATCATGTTAGTGAGCGCCTGGCGGGAAGAGTCTGAGTCGGAGGTAGTTGAGACGATGCGGTGAGGCTTCACATCGTCTCGGGCGAGTTACCCTTCTAAGGATTCCCGATCTTTCTAGACTTGGGTGAGCGCGCTAGTCTGGGGTCAGGACTTGGCCCCCTGTCCGTCCTACCCTGTGGAAGCGGCTGAAGCTTCGGGAGCGGGTGCCAGGCCGTCCCATTGGAGGTCCTGCCTCAGGGTTTGGCTTCGTCCCTCGGCATTCGCTCCTGTGGGCGTAGCTAGGCTGGGATGGTCCCACTTGAAACACTTGGCAAGCCTTGAGTGGGAGCTAATCGCCCGTTTGCATGTGTGCGCGTGCATGGTGGCTCCCAGCGTCATGGGGCTTCAAGCAACTGTGCTGCCCGCCTCTATTATAGCTGTGCTTTTGCTTGTGGTTCTAGGGAGCCTTGTCACCAGACTGGACCTGACTCTGGCTAAACCTCTGGCCTTAACACTGCCCTGTGGCAGGAAGTGTCAAAGCCAATCACATGCTAAGTGGAAAAATCATGTTTTAATTTGCCACCTTTTCCTCTTCATCAAATGTCCCTTGCTTTTGTGTAGTCTGCTAGAAAGAGTAGTCCTTCGCAACCTGCTTCTAAATGTTGGTCATTGTTATGTACCAGGAGTGGGCAAAAAGTCCCCAACCCCAAGACCCGTGTACCAAAATTTTAATATAGTTGAGAACCACAAGATACATGGGTGCCCTTTTCAGTCCACGAGCCCGTGACGGGTTTACCCTCGTCATAAGGTACAGAATTTCCAACCATTGACATAGATGGGCTTTTGTACATATATACCAGAAATGTAAGTCTTATTAGGCAACTTGTGGGCGTTTAGGCTATAGGGCACCCCAGAAGGACCTTCAACGTACGTCATAATGTGCATGGTTGAAACTTGTGCCATTTTGTTCAGAAGTGTGTCCTGATATATAAAATGGGCCAGCGTTGTTGTGGGTCAAACTCAAATCAGAACCTCTCAAAGGGCCCCACCCCAAATACACTTGATTCATGAAAAACAATGCTAATTTGTGTGGAAATCTGGCCTAATATAATAAAATATTAATTCTGCCAGTGGTTTTTTGTGTGTGTGGGGGGGTGAGGTGTCTCTCTCTCTCTCCCCCCCNCCCCCCCCCCCCCCCCAATCTGACATCCTTTCCCATTAAGTCCCAGTGAAGTTTATTTATAAGACTTGGCTCCTTGGTGCAGCATGTCTTTCCCTTCTTTCTCATTTCCCCTCTTCCCTGCACCCTCTCCCTTTTCTTGGGGGATTCTGTATGGTTGAGTGGGAGAAGGGGAGGGGGGAGAAATGGGTTAGTTGTTTAATGTGCTGTAAAACTTGAAAATTTATTAAAAGCAGTTAATGGAAAAAAATAAAATGTGTACTGCAACTGCTTTACTGCTTTGTAAATCCACCTAGGCGCAGACAGTTTTCCTTACTTCCCACTTCCTGTTTGTAATAGGCCTACTAGTGGTGGACTGGTGGTGTGTTTTTTGGGAGGAACCAATTAAGGGTTAGCACTCACTTCGTTCTCTTGCTTGACCCCTAATATTCTTCCTCTTCCCTCATAGTACAACTTCCAGCCCTGTTAATTATAGGTAATACTGTATCTACGTGTGTATACCACACATGTACTGAGGACCTCGTCTGAACAGGGAACCAGTTCTCAGAAGCATTATAAATTTTGGTTGAAATTATTATTATTATTATTAGCAAACATTTATATAGCGCCAGCAATGTACCTGGCGCTTTACAAAGTAATTGAATAGACACGGTCCGTGCCCTAGGGCTTACAATCTGAGAGACGGGGGTGGAGGGGAGACGAAGGGGAACAGAGGGAGAGACAAGGAGTGTAACATTCACGAGGATGCGAGGTCCCAGGTGCACGCACTTGGCTTGGTTACATCGAGAATGATGGCCAAAGACGCACAAGGTAAGTGGCTCTCTGTGTTTGCTTGTTTATTTGCTGCAGCGTCTCACTCAATCCTCAAAACTGTGGAAACTTTATGCTTCCATAAACACAAGTGTCCACAGCCTAAGTTATCATAAGCAGCTGATTTGGGGGGGGGTAAGCCTGTGTTTGGACTGCAGGTGGGGATTCACAGTATGGAACTGTCCTTCAATACAGAATATTCCATGAATGTTAAGAACTAGTAGATCAGCTGGAAGCCTTCTGAAGTAGTACTGACCAAACACAGGTTTACCACCTCATCTGCTAAGATATCACTGATACCTAAACCTATTAGAGGGCCAGTGTGGTATAGTGTTTAGATGTTGGACTAGTGCTTGGGAAATCTTGGTTCAAATCCTTGATAAGCCATAAAGTTCACTGAGTGACCATGGTCCAGTCACAATGTCTCAGCCTAACCTACTTAACCTACCTTATAGGGTTGTTGAGAGGATAAAAATGGGGACCATGTATGTATGCCACCCTGAGCTCCGTAGAAGAAAGGTGGGATAAAATGTAATAAATAATAAATCAGTAATTTCAGAATCCATCAGAACATACCAAGATATATGCAAACCAGTTTCCGGATTAAACAGGTTTTCCTAGGGTGATTTCAGAAGTGACGTGAATGTCCACCACAGTCAACCTCAGTCAAACGTGGGTGGTGGTGAAAGCGCCGTGCATGTCTGTTTGCTCGCATCCAGATGTTCACCACAGTCAAACATTGCCCGGGGTGAAGCTAACCACGCTTCATGAGGTCGGGGCAGGAGGAAGTCCAGAAGTGTGGTGAATGGTCACCACAGCAGGGGTGAATGAAAAGTAACTTCTGAACGGAAACCCGCAGCCGCGGTGCATTCTGGGGCTTGAACTGCGGTCCACGTCTCCACTGCATGTCTGTTGTGTTCCCCCGGCCCGTGTTCTCTCTGATTGCCCCCGGGCGGTGGTCACAATCCTGTCACTTCTGTTGGGGCTGCACGTGTCACCACAGCCCGCAGTGAATCCATTGACTTTGGTGAATTGGAACGCGTCACTTCTGAAATCATCCCTAGGTAAAATGAAAAATCAGCTCGTGAATGACATGCACATTCGATTATAGTGGGTTGGTGGTATTTGATTACTTGTTTGTGTTTTTCTTCAGGAAGGAAGCGTACCATTCATCTTGGTACTGGAGAAGATTTGGGGTGATTATCCCTTTCACAGATAAAACTTTGGTGCGATGCAAAGATCTCCTGAAGGTGCGTTCTCAAATGAAGTCAAAATACAGTGGATTCAGTTTGCCACAGTCTCCGAACACATCAACTGGATACCATAAAGCATGCTATAAAGTGTTCACAGCATTGTCATCTTCCAGGATAACTTCAGAAGCTCACACTTTACATGCTACCTCAAATCTTGCTGTTGAAGATGTTAAACAGTCAGTGTCGTTCAGTCAGCCAACTCTTATCTTCTCACCAGCTTAGATCATCTCAAATTGTGTTATCTTCACCAACAGGTGTTTTAAAACGTGTATGCATTTTCTGCTCTAAGGCTACAAAAAAGCATAAGTATGAGAAACAGAAATTAATACCATGTTTAACAAAGAATTTTGAAAATAATGTTACAGTCTATGCAAAGCTTCTTAAGGATGAAGCCATGCTCATCAGAATACATGATATTGACTTTGTTGCAAAGGAGGTTCACTACCATAGGATCTGTCAAGTGAGTACCAGAAGCGGGCTGAAAAGCTTCAGGCCAAGCTCAACCAAAATGAAAAGCAGAAGACAATTTGGCATCCGAGCAGAGAGGTACATTCCTCAGCATTTGAAGGTATTTGTGCTTTGGTAGATTAGAAAATCCTTTATGACAAAGAAGTTTATTTGCTAAAGGACATTCATAGTCAATACATGTCATTACTTAAAGAATTTGGAGGGCCTGAATATGAACACGAAGCAGGTACATTTACTCCACAGCACCTAGAGGCAAAACTTTTACAACATTATGGAATTGCCATACAGAAGATTGTGGAATGTCACCAGAGAACTATTATATTCAGTAGTTCCATGAGTGTAAAGATGGCTGTGAGAGAAGCATTCACTGAACAAAAGGACATGAGCATTCATGTAAGGGATGCAGCTTTTGCTCTGCGCGAGGCAATATTAAGCACTAACAGACACCCTCTCCCTGATGCTTTCTCTGAAACATTCTTGAAGGAGAGGCTGATGTTCCTGACTTACTGAAATCATTCTTCACACACCTTATAGAATGAGGCCACCAAAAGGAAGATCAAATCATTCGCTCATGATGTATTATATGTAGTTACCAGTGGAAAAGTGAAGCTTACAAAGCAACTTCACCTCGGTATGGCCATAAGGAGCATGACTGCAAGTCGAAAGGTCATTGAAGTTCTAAATAGACTGGGTCATTGTGTCAGTTATAATACAGTTGAAGAACTTGAGACAGAACTGACGTTTTCATCAGCAAGTGAACAGCGGGTAGTTCCGGACTGAATGAAATTATCACCTCAGTTAGCCACAGGTGTTGCTTTTGACAACTATGACCAGTTTGTGGAAACGATGAGTAGGAAAAATACATTGCATTGATACTGTAGGCATTGTATATCAAGATGCTGGACAAGTTAATGATGTTGATGGTGGATGTGACAGTCAAGTGAATTCATCTAGCTCATAGTCACGCAAAAGGAGGAGACGTGCATTTGATGCAAGTGGTCTGGGCATAGAGCTATACCTAAAGAAACCAAAGATATTGATGACACCTATAATTCCCCTGGATGATCAAAGGAGAAGTTCAGTTCCCTCAAATTATGCAAGCATCAAAACGTGTGATGTGCTGTGGATGATGTCACTGGCACTTCAGATTAAAGAAACTCCGATGTGGGTGGGATGGAATTCAAAAGTAGTTACTGACCATCTTCCCCAGCAGAAGATCTGGTACCTACCTCAGATCAACATCTCTCTCTGTGGGTGCAGAAACAATGAGAACTGCACAATGGATTTCAGCTGAGTGTGGTCAGACCTACATAATGGTAATATATGACCTTGCTATTGCAAAACTGGCCTTAACCATACAAGCAGAGGAAGGCTCACACTTTTACAATCTCTTCATCCTACTTGGAGGATTTCATATCCAAATGGCCTTCTACAAAGGTTTGGGGAAATATGTTGAGGAATCTGGAGGGCCTCATGTACTCATAGAATCTGGAGTACTTGCTGTAGGATCACTGAAAGGATTTGTTTCAGGGGTACATTTTAACCGATGTAAGCGTCTACACCAAATCCTGTCAGTTGCCATGGAAATCTTGCATTTTGAAGAGTACTTAAAAAGCCGAGAAACTTTACCTGATGTAGTCTTCACAGAGCTGATGGCTTTTCGTGATGCATCAACTTCATGGACAGAAGTGAGTGAATATTCCCCCCAACTGCAGGAGATTCTTGTGGGATATGAAGAGTCTATGCTACGTATAATAATCTGTGCTATTCATTCAGGAGTGTAAATGGAAAAGTTACTTGAAAGGAAGAGGAGTTACTTGAGAGCAGTCATGAAGAGGCAGACACACCTATGGTTTTCCACTTGGGTCAGATTTGTCCTCAAAGAAATGTGATTCAAACATCAGACACAGATGTGATGGTTATCATTCTTGGAAGCATGGAGAAAATCCCTAGAGGCACAAATGTGTGGCTAGAAGTAGGGTTGCAGTCTAAAAACACACTTCGTTACATTGATATGACAGCTCTTGCAAGCCACTTGGGCTTGTCATTGTGCAAAGCCATTCTTGCTTTTCATGCATTTACTGGATGTGATTATACTGCCTCTTTTTCAAGAAAAGCAAAGGTGAAGCCATTTACCATGCTTGAAGGGAGTGTAAAGGCCCAGAAAGCCTTCGCCTCATTGGGTACAAAACAAGAAGTGGAAGAGAACGTATGTCTGGAGATTGAGACGATTGTCTGCACTATGTACGGTAATAAAACAATATCATCTGTGAATGACCTCAGGCTTGATACCTTCTTAAAAATGTACAAGTCCAAAGGAAATCGTTCCATGACAGCAGTCAGAGGGATCGATGGCAGTTCACTTCCTCCATGTGCTTCCGTCATACATCTGAAGATTCGGCGCACCAATCTAATTTGTGGAATTTGGAACAATGCAACTGAGAGCCGTCCACTAATTTTCCCTCCAGAACAAAATGGCTGGGAACTAGCTGATGGAAAGTATGTTCCTCATTGGATTAAAGGAGAGCAAACCCCATCATCACTTGAGGACGTTATTCTTAGAGATGACATTGGAAGGTGTGTAAGTACTGCGAAAGAGGATGAGAGTAGTGACATGAAGATGACAGATCCTGGGAGTGATGATGATGAAAATGCTGTATCTGAAGATGATGTGTAACATGTTCAAGCGAATTGTTTGTGTGTGTTGTCAAGGCACTGTCACAGATAACATTCTTTTTCGTTGTTCTACATAAAAACCTGGCTGCTCAATAGAATGTATTTAACTTACTAATGTCATACATCATCTGTTCATTACACTGTTAGATCTGTAAGTGGCTTTTGAAATGGTTGACCACAAGTAATGAGTAAAAGTTGTTCTCTAAATCCGTTTGCTTGTCTTAATTGTCTTTATATATTTTGAATAAAACTGACAAAAAGAATAATATAAGAGGAAGGGACCCCTCTCTGTATGATAGATTAACTGAAGATGTCCAGTGCTGTGTAGGATATTCCCTACACATGCCTTTCAAGTGTAGCCCCCCAAATCATGTCAGACTGTCTGCACATAATGTGTCAGGGCATATTGTAATAAACAGTACCATTGGTTTTAGCTGTAAACTTTATGGTGTATACTCATGATATTGGGGTGGGGTGGGAGACACTTAAAGAGAATATGATTTTGGTATCATCCATTTTAAAATCTTGTTAGTCCTTAGGTGACAGAAAATGTTTTGACACAAAATGCATAGGTTTCCAGTCATATACCTTATAAGGTGCACAAATAACCTGATTGGGAAAGACACCCCCCCCCCTTAAAAGGATGTCAGATTGAGGGGAAGACACCTCACACACCCACACCCCACAAACCCTCCCCACTGGCAGAATTGATATTATATTAGGCCAGGTTTCCGCACAAATTAATATTGTTTTTTTGGCATGAACCCAGTGATGTAAATGGACGGTATTTGCGGTGGGGGCCCTTTGAGAGGGTCTGATTTGGGTTTGGCCCACAATAACTGTCAGATTTTATATTTTGTGTATCAGGACACATTTCTGAACAAAATGGCACAAGTTTCAACCATGCACCTTATGACGTACGTTGAAGGTCCTTTTGGGGTATTTGGGAAGTCCTATTAGAGTATTAGTTCCTAGATGTCTAAAGGTTTAGAACGTTTTACCTGTGCAGATGGTAAAAATGACTTGTATAATGTTCTTTTATTCCGAATATTCTGATTAAAACCTTGAAAAAGGTGTGTTACAAAAACATTCTAAAACTGGGAAGCAAGCGTTACAATTTTTGACGTTCCAACTATCTAGATAGTCGCCTTCAGAACAACATAAAAACCCCTAGAATGTTCTAAATATATTGTTTAAAAATAGCCTGACTCTCTCCTGCTTCGTGATTGATTGGTGAAACTGGTACTCTGCGGTCCTAGCTTCTAAAATTCCGAGAAGCAGCTGTGATTCAGCTACTGAGACTGGGGCAGTGAACAGGACAATAAAACAGCTCAGAGACCAACTGGCCCTGGTTAAACTGCACTTGAACTAGTACTCTTGAGCCACAGTTTGCCCACCCCTGCTTATATATTTCTGAGATTTCCCATCTTATTGTTATCCTAGGGTGCAATATTCTGAAGCTAGTGGGAGCTGACTTCAAAAGTGTAGGATTTCACCCCTGGTGTCCCTAAACTCTCCTCATATGAGAGGTTTTCCATTGCCTTAATTGTTTTGTTAAGCTCCCTCTTATTCAACAATGACCCTTTTGAGATGAGGTGACCAGTTTTGTACATAGCATTTCCAATATGTCAGCCATTGATTTGTATGATATTTCTGAAATAGAGCAATGTTTCTTTATTAAGCTGTCCAAAACGATTCATTGGTTCACTTCTTGCGGTCTGTATTGGGAGCAGTTATGTGCCAGGAGATTCCAACTGCTCAACTTATCATGAACCTTTTGCTGCTTCACTTTCACTATTTCCCATCATTTGTAATATGAAGAAGTGTGCTTTATTGCTTATGCCTCTATCCCCAGCAATTGGCCATCAAAGCATGTGATAGTGAGTTGGCAGCACATATAACTTATCATACATCTCCAGAAAAACATGTTGCTCATGGTCTTTCCACTTTACCATTTCATTGTCAGCCGTGCTCCAAAGTCTCTTGACCAGTGGGGTGTGGGGAATCCTCCAATGATCCTATTAAGAATTACATGTAGCTTATGGAGATGCAGGAGGATCCTTGGAACTGGAATGTAATGCTACTGTTGTGTGGAAGAAGTTGAATATTGAAGAGTAATGGGAAATTAGTGAATGTGCATGCAGTGGGCATATGAATGAACAAAGGTTGTTTTCAGACAAGCACCTCCCCACCCAGTATCTGCCATGCTTGTGTGAAAAACCCATTGGTAAACAATGGTTAACCAGTGAATACTGGGTGGGGTAAGGTGCTTGTCTGAAAACACCCAAAGATAATGACAGTTCAGAACAAAGAATAAATTCTTACTAAGCAAGATTTTTCTCAAAAAGGACTCTTGACTCCTTTCATGTATACAGCATCTTTGAAATGACTATGCCAGAACAAAAGAGGTTGTGGCAGTGTACACCGGCATGTGGAAGGACATACAAAAGCATTATCTATGTAGTGGCAAGCATGCACAAACTTTCCATTAAAAACCTTTTTGGATGGGACTGTACCAAGGAAATGCTGTTCATCTTGTACCTTCCGTAGTGAAGATAATTATGGCAGGTGGCCAGAAAGCTTGATTTATTTTTCCAATAATCACTAAGAGGAAAAAACATTTGGGTGTTGGAAGAGAGGGGCAATCAGCCAGAGTTTTTCTTCTGCTGGTTAGACATACTGCCAGGGCAGCATTGTGAGTGAAAGAGGAGCGTAGGTAAGTAATACCTAAATGATAACTTCACTAATTACTGTTCTTTTTTTAAAAAAAATAATAATAATTAGGGGACAGAAGCAACAAATTCAGGATGATGAACTGAATGGATTTGAAAATGGCTTCTCCACAGCATAAACTTCCTAAGTGGATGTCTGCACAGAGTGAAGAGTGTGCTATGGATAATATAAAGGTATGCAATGAAGTTATGCAACTTGGTTCATGTGAGAGTTTAGAACCGAAATGAGTACCCACAAAAACAGGTACACTCATCAGGTTATCTGTTGCAATTGCGGTACTCCATCCAACCCGGTAACATCGAGTACAAACTGGTGACATGATTAGTGTCTATGTAACCAAGCCAAGCGCGTGCACCTGGGACCTTGCATCTTCGTGAATGTTACACTCCTTGTCTCCCTCTTTTCCCCTTCCTTCATCTCCCCCCTCCCCCTGTGTCTCTCAGATTGTAAGGCCTAGGACAGGGACCATGTCTATTCAATTACTTTGTAAAGCGCCAGGTACATTGCTGGCGCTATTTAAATGCTTGCTAATAATAATAATAGTTCCTGACAGGCTACCTGATGTGCCTGATATACTACGTTTCTGACTTTCAGTACTTGATTCCTATATTGTTTTACAGATTGGTACCAATTAGTATATTGGTAACTCGGTAATACCAATGTAATACCCAGTATTTTTTGTTAATCTGGTCCCTGACGTGGTACTCGGGCACCCAATAAACAACCCAAACGTGTGTGTATTACCCGCAGGTAGAAAATTTGCTACTGCTCAGCTCTAGGCTAGATAATGTAATTCATATTTTGCTACTCTTCCAGTTATTCCCATCGTTCCACTTTTCATGTTAACTGTACTTGCGGCTTCTCTGGTACATAGTCAGCAACGTTTAGATACAGCTTGATGAGATGGTCCAACTTTTATACCTACAGTTACAATCAGTATGATCCCTCAGTGGGGTAACAAGCAAACATTCCATTCACTTCAGTGGAACGTGTGCGTGCCTTTGGTTCCTGCCTGAGGATTGCACTTTTGTTCAAATAAGAAATTACTTTCCTTAATTTGACCATATACTACAAATATACCCTCAAGTTGTCTTATTTGTGTCTAAACAATAGTATGGCATGAAGGGTATGACAACTAGCCAACCAGACATGGAAAATTGCACAGTGAGGTGTACCATTCGTGAGCTTATTGAGAATGATTGCTACTAATTCATAGTTAAAAGCTGCACTGGAGTTTCTATTTTAAGCCCATTCTTTTGCTCTGACGCACACTGGGTAAAGCCACACGAGACAGGGCTGGCTGTATCCCCTGCCCATCTTGGGCAGGGTGAATGCAGCCACCACACTTTGGGCTGGTGCCACGGGGAGAGCAGTCCACACGATCTGCCTTCCTGTGGGGAAACTGGGCAGGTGTGTGGATGGGCTGCCATCACAAATCTCACCGTGCCCTGGGGCAGGCTGAGGAGCTGTTCACATGGGCGGGTGCCCTGCCCCACCCACTTTCCTGCCCCCTGCAGTGATGTAGACACACAAGAATGGCAAACTATGCCCGCAGTAGTTTGGTGCTGGTGGACCTTGCCATGAGGTGGGGCTGCATGGGACTGGCCTGATGGGAGGTGGCCTGTTATTCCACATTGGCCTCAGTGGAGCAACAGTAGCCTGTGGCTGCGAGGCAACTCCAAAGGATGCTGTTAATTCAGGGAAATTAGTTTAGTTTAGTTTAGTTTTATTATTGTTTAACCCCAAGGGTTTTTACAAACCATAATATAAAATAAATAAATACAGCATAAATACAATACAGTTCAACTTAAAACTCAACACTAAAACAATAAATATAAATGAATAGATAAATAGGTAATTAATCTAACTGTCATACGTTTATCCTATAATGGGTAACTCTACTATAGAATTTACCGAAAGAGAGTAAACCAGATTCAAGGGGAATTATCTCATTTCCTCTCAAAAGTATTGAGCACGAAGCTTCAAAGCTCTGTTACAAAAGTTGGCGACCGCCCTGGATTTGGCTGAATCCACCGGGTTAAATAGATCCATTAGGGTCCAAGTGTCCCCTACTGTGAAGTCGACAGATAAAAAACTGGACAGATATTTTGACCTAAGGAATTGATAGACCGGGCCAAATAATAGTACATGGGCCAAGAATTCAACCCTCCTAGAGTGTCAAAGCATACAGACCCTGTCCACCCACAGGCTACTGTCATAACGGCCCTCTAAGATTGTAGAGGGAAAGACATTGAGCCTGTATTTTGTGAAAGCGACCCTACACTGGGAATATGGCCATGAAAATAGATAACCAGAGGGATATTGGGGGGATCAGCAATCCTTTGTATAAGGACGCAACCATTTGAGAGTTCAATAAAGAGTTTTCCTCTTGAGATGTTTGATCTAGAATATGTTATTGGACCAAAGAAACCGCTCTTGGCAAACCCTTTGCCAATAAGTAGTCTCTAGAAAAGCCCAATTTAATAAGTTCCACATCTATCCCTTTTTCCCATGGGGCTAGAAGGTTATCCCCCATAACAGCTAAAATCAGGGGATTCCCTGTCTGTTTGAAGACTGCTGCTTTTAGCCAGAATTTTAGCAAGCAGATTTTTAGGACGGTACTTACTGGCAAGTAGCTAACTTCAAAGCGCAACAGCACCTGTGGAGTTCCCCTAGGGACTGCCAATAAGGCTCGAAGGAACTTACTCTGAACCAATTTTAGTTTAGTGAAAAACTTCAACCCCCATACTGGAAATGCGTAAGAGATAGAGCTCAAAACCTTGGCCTTAAATAGTTTCAGCGCTGGAGTAACCAATCTTCCACCCTTGGTGAAATAAAATTTAAGCAGCGCAGCCACAGTTTTAAGGGCCGTCTCTCTCACGGCCCTATAGTGAGAATTCCACTTGAGATTAGAGGCGATTATAACCCCCAAGTATTTATAAATATGGATCTGTTCAATATTGTTAGCTCCTATATACCAGTTCTGCAAACGAGCTCTAGGCCCTACACCCACAATCATTGTCTTTGTTTTAGTGAAGTAAATTTCCAAATGTTCTTGAATACAAAAGACCTTGAAGTGATTCATAAACCTCAGCAAGCCTATTCTTGTTTGTGATAAAAGGATGGTGTAATCTGCATAAAGTAATGCGGCTATCCTTCGGGTGCCCAATTTGGGGGCATGAACATCAATTTCGGCGAGATGGGCAATCACTCCATTTAGGAACAAATTGAAAAGGGAAGGGGCCAAAATACACCCCTGACGAACACCTCTTCGTACAGGAACGCTATCTGTTAAATGATTCTGAGAAGAATAGCGAATCTGTAGGGTATTATTGGAATGCAAAGTGATTATCAAAAATAACAGGCGTGGGTCAATGGACAACGCTTCTAACTTAAGCCAATGACGCTCACGGTCGACCAAATCAAAAGCCACCCGTAAATCAATAAAACATAAATACAACTTACTCTGGCATTTAACGTACTTCTCCAGGGAAATTAGAGTATTGTAATATAGAGGATAGGAAAGTAACTGAGAGAGCACAGGTTGAAATCAGTGCAGAACAGACAAGTATAAATTATTCTAAAATAGTTACTTATATAAGCAGATGAAGAATAAAAATAATACATTTCAGTGTCTATATGCAAATGCTAGAAGTCTAAAAAAATAAGACAGGAGAATTAGAATGTGTGGTACTAAATGAAGATCTAGACATAATAGGCATCTCTACGACCTGATGGAATGAGGCTAACCCATGAGACACTGGGGTACAAAATATATCAGAATGACAGAGTAGATCGAGCTGGTGGTGGGGTGGCTCTGTATGTTAAAGGCAGCATTGAGTCAAGTAGGATTATTGTACAGCAAGGGAACTGTACTCTGAAATCTCGATGGATAGAAATTCCATTAGTAATGGGGAAGTGTGTAGCAGCAGAGCTATACTGTTGTCCCCCTGACCAGGATGGTGAGACTGACTGAAATGCTAGCGGAGATTAGAGAGACTACTAAAGTTGGTAACCTAATAATAATGGGTGATTTTAATTATCTATATATTGATTGGGTGAATTTCTCCTCTGGGCATGATATGGAGGTAAAGTTTCTAGATGCCATAAATGACTGCTGCTTGGAGCAGCTGGTCCTGGAACCAATGAGAGGACGAGCTACTTTGGATCTAGTCTTAAGTGGAGTATGGGACCTGGTGAAATGGGTAATGGTGGTGGAGATGCTCGGCAATAATGATCATGATTTCAAGTATATCAGAGGCAAAAAGCCTGCTAGGGAGTCGGTTGGACCATTAGATGACCAGGGAGTTAAAGGGGCACTCAGGGAGGGTAAGGACGTTGCAGAGAAGCTAAACGAGTTCTTCGCTTCAATCTTCACTGTGGAGGATGTTGGGGAGGTACCCGCACTGGAACCCTACTTTGTAGGTAATGAATTGGATGAACTGTCACAAATCAGCGTGACCCTGGAGGAGGTTCTAGAGCAAATTGACAAGCTTAATACGAACAAATCACCAGGGCCAGATGGTATCCACTCCAGAGTTCTGAAGGAAATCAAATGTGAAATTGCAAAACTACTAGTAGTAATTTGTACCCTAACGTTGGCATCTGGCAGTGTACTGGAGGACTGGAGGCTGGCAAATGTAACCCCAATATTTAAAAAGGGATCCAGAGGTGATCCTGGAAACTACAGACAGGAAAGCTTGATGTCTGTGCCGAGCAAAATGATGGAAACTATCATTAAGAACAGAATCACTGGGCATATTGATAAACATGGCTTAATGGCAAAGAGTCAGCATGGATTTAGCAAAGGGAAGTCATGCCTCACTAATCTCTTGGAATTCTTTGAGGGCGTAAACAAGCATGTGGACAGGGGAGACCCAGCAGATATAGTGTACCTGGATTTCCAGAAAGCTTTTGATAAGGTCCCACATAAACGACTCTTGAGAAAATTAAAAAGTCATGGGATAGGAGGTAGTGTTTTGCTATGGATTGGTAACTGGTTAAAGGATAGGAAGCAAAGAGTGGGACTAAATGGCCAGTTTTCACAATGGAGGGATGTAAAAAGTGGTGTGCCCCAAGGATCTGTACTGGGACCAGTTCTTTTCAATGTATTCATTAATGATCTGGAAAAGGGTGTTAAGAGTGAGGTGATCAAATTTGCAGATGACACCAAGTTATTCAGAGTAGTCAGAACACGAGCAGACTGTGAGGAGCTGCAGCAAGATCTTACAAGACTGGGTGCCTGGGCATCTAAATGGCAGATGAGATTTAATGTGGACAAGTGCAAAGTGATGCACATTGGGAAAAATAATCCAAATTATGAGTACACAATGCTGGGTACTAAGCTAGGAGTTACCACTCAGGAAAAGGATCTGGGAGTGATTGTGGATAATACACTGAAATCCTCAGCCCAGTGTGCCGCAGCGGTCAAAAAAGCAAATAGAATGTTAGGAATTATTCGCAAGGGAATAGAGAATAAAACTGAGGATGTCATAATGCCGCTATACAAATCTATGATGTGACTGCACCTTGAATACTGTGTGTAGTTCTGGTTGCCCCATCTCAAAAAAGACATAGCGGAACTAGAAAAGGTACAGAGAAGGGCAACAAAAATTATCCAGGGTATGGAATAGCACCCGTATGAGGAGAGGCTTGATAGGTTGGGGCTCTTCAGCTTGGAAAAGAGATGGCTGAGAGGAGATATGATAGAGGTCTATAAAATCATGAGTGGTGTGAACTTGTAAACAGGGAATGGTTATTTACCCTCTCAACTAGTACTAAAACTAAGGGACACTCCATGAAACTCACAGGTGGCAGAGTAAAAACAGACAAAAGAAAGTGTTTTTTCACTCTGCGTACAATTAGGTTGTGGAATTTACTGCTGGAGGTGGTCGTGGCCAGCAGTATAGCTGAGTTTAAAAGAGGTTTGGACAAGCTTCTGGAAGATAGTTCCATTAGCAGCTATTAGCCCGATAGGATTGGGGAACAAAACCCTTTACTGTCGGGAGCCTGGGGATGACCCACAGGGAATGGATAGCATGGTGACATGTTGGATGCTTCTTCCGGGCCCCTGTGATTGGCCACTGTCGGAGGCAGGATGCTGGGCTCGATGGACCATTGGTCTGACCCAGTATGGCACTTCTAATGCTCTTATGTTCTTATACTATAATCAAATTTGACATAATTACTGGACGGAGAATAATAAATAAAACTGCCTCAGTAACATTAAAAGGGGAGACTATGCTAAAATGGGGGAACTAGTTAGAAGGAAGCTAAAAGCAGCCACGATAAAACAGAGGTGATGGTGGTGGGGAGGGCGAGGGAGGTGTCGGCCCCCTTGATAGGGGGGGTTCGCCCTCCGATAGCTCAGCAGGATCGGATTCTGGGGGTGGTGTTGGAATCGGATCTCTGCCTGGATCGACAGGTGGAGGCAGTGGGAAAGGCCGCCTTCTGCCAGTTGTATCTAGTGCGGAGGCTGCGTCCATACGTCTCCTAGCCAGACCTGGCCTCCCTCATCCATGCCTTCATCACCTCGAGGCTGGAATACTCTAACGCGCTCTACGTGGGGCTGCCCTTGTTCCTGGTCCGGAGGCTGCAGGTAGTGCATAATGCAGCGGCCCGGCTCCTGATGGGGACAGGTCATCGGGAGCATATAACACCTGTACTCTGGACTCTGCATTAGCTGCCAATAGCGTGCCGAGCCAGGTTCAAGGTATTGGTGTTGATCTATAAAGCCCTTCACAGTCTGGGCCCCTCGTACCTCAGGGACCGACTTGCCCTCTGCGTCCCAGAGCGGCTCCTTCGGTCTGCCGAGGGTGCCTTGTTGGAGGTCCCCCGTGTTAAGCAGGGGGCCACAATGGAGAGGGCATTCTCGGTAACTGGGCTTTGGAACTCCCTCCCTCTTTGGAACTCCCTCCTGGAGGAAGCTCGCCTGACCCCAAGCCTTTTGACATTTCAGTGGGCTTGTAAAGCCTGGCTGTTCGCCCAGGCCTTGGGGGGTGGGGGTGGGGGTGGTTAGGGTTTTATCTCTCCCCTTACCTTTTTATTTTTATTTGTTTATCCCGACCCTGTTTTGGTTTTTTAAATTGCTGGATTTTTTAAAATGTTTTTTATTTTTTTGACTGTTGTTTTTATTGAATTGTACGTCGCCCCCAGGATGCCATTGGCCTGGGGGGCAACTAATAAATGCATTAAATAAATAAATAGATAAATAAATAAATATAAATAAAAGGAGCAGTGGCAAAGGTTAAATGTCTGCTAGAGGTGTGGAGACTTTAAAAAACACTATTTTGGGAGCCCAAATTAAATGTATTCCACAGATAAAAAAAGGTAGCAAGGGGACTAAACGCCTGCCAGCATGACTAAATGGTGAGGTGAAGGAGGCTATTAGAGCCAAAAAGTCATCCTTTAAAAAATGGAAAGCTGGTTCTAATGGGGAAAACAGGAAAGAGCATAAGCACTGGCAAATTAGATGTAAAACGTTAATAAGGCAGGTCAAGAGAGAATTTGAAGAGAGACTTACTAAAGAGGCAAAAACAAATAATAACTTTAAAAAGTACATCAGAAGCAAGAGGCCAAATGCCATATCTCCATTCTTAATGGCCCCCCTACCCAGTCCCAGTCCTGCCCCAGTGTTTCAGCCCCCACCTGCCCTTCCCACCCAATGTAACAGCTGCCCTTCCTGCCTAAAGGGAAGCAGGAATGAGTGCCTGGTCTAGGTTGCTGCTGGGGAGGTTTTTGTGGCAGTATTGGAGCGGCACAAGATTCTCCTCCCATGATCACTGTAAGGGAGTAGAGCACCACCATTAGCACCCTCGACCCTTCCCGCCATGCCTGCCATTTTGGGACCCCTCTTCTCCCAGCCCACGGTTCTGCCATGGTGCCTCTCCCCCATCACCCCCCAACCCGCAGTTCTGCCATGGTGCCTTCCCATCTACTCCCCGTACTGTTCACCTCCAGTGATGGTGTGTCCCAGGGAGTATCCTGCTGCTCCCCAGCACTCTGCTGGCCACCTGTGAACCCAGTAAAGGGGAAAGAAATCACATAATTAGATAGTAATAAATGGATAACTTCGTGAGGAGATTTGACGCTTCATAACAACATCTCCCTGTGCATTATGATAATTAACTAGTAGAATATTGGGTGACAACCGCCAATGGATTGCAAGAAGGGTTGTCCCAATACTCCGAAGGTTGACATTGGAAGGAATTAAAATCATCGCAATCATCTGTGGGACAATCAGTACCCACACAAGAGATCTGCAGAGCCTGTTTTTGGACCTCTTGTTGCAATTTATTAATTAAAGGCTTACAATTGCATTTTTCTTTTGGTGGATTCTTTCCAATATCAACTGTTTCACAAGGTCCTGAAGACCTGGCAACACTTTAATCTGACTCCGCAATTTGTCATTGTCCAAAATAAGCGTCTCATTTTTATAAGTTGTTTTACTTCACTCTGCAAATGGTCAATTAAAACTGCTGTGCACTGCATTTGAGACTGTGATTGGCTTAATTTTTCCTCTAAATCCTTCGTTTTAACTTGATTTGTGGTTTGGTCCTGCCTACCTGTTTGGTATCGGTCCCACCCTTCCAAGCGAGCCAAATATAGCAGTCCCACAGCGGCTCCTATTTTTTCTTTTTCAGATGGTTTGCAAGCATCCACATATTGGCTAAATAATGGTACACAGTCATCCAGACCTTGTACTTTTTCCATAACAATATCCCGATTCTCCCATGGTGAAGACCCCAGGTTGCTGAGTACGGCCCGCCATATATCCTTAGGCGGTTTCAAAATTTTCACCGGTGGTTTATTTAAACATGCATCTTTAAGTTTGTGTTTCCACATGGCACACTCTGGTGGAGATTGCGGTTGAGGGGGAAAACATACATGTAATGCAAATTTTCCCTGTTCCCAAGATATACCTTCTGGGAGAACTCTTTTTATAATTGTTCTTCCCCTTTACCTCAAAGGTATTCAAGGTAGGAAAATTTGATCTCAGAAGTTGATCAGACTTAGGGATCTTATTTGAGAAGGGTTATCTAGATATACCATGTTAAGAACGCAAACCACATACAAGACTGACCAATAAAGCAAATTTTATTCAACAAGCTTTAAACATTTCTACTTATCACCTTAAAGTTCTTAACCTATGTTACTACCTAACCTCATACTCACACTCATGCATACATTCTAGGTTGGCCACACCCGGCAGTAGCTTGTTGACAGGGACTGCGCATACGCAGCGCTATCCCAGGTGTCGGGTCAGCTATCTCCGATCTTGGGGTCTCTGGCTTTCTTTTATACATCTGTGGTCAGTCCCTTAAAACAGTGCTTCTTGCTCCTTTTTGGGTATTCGTTGGCATCAGCAAGTGGCTTTTCTGTTATTGCTAAGTCAGCATGCCTGTATATGGTAAAGCAGTCTCCGCCATCCTTTTCCAGTGTAGCTGACATCACAAGGGTCATTTTCTCACAAGGGTCAGTGTCTCATGGCCATCAGATTTTTGCTGTTTTCTGCTTTTCCAACTCTGGTTCTGTTTGGCTTTTCTCCTCAAAGGTGTCGGCAGCTGTCGTCTGGCAATGTGTGGTTTTCCTGTTGTCTCGGACCAGTTCTTTTAATATCTCTGGGTGTGCTGTTATTGCAAAGCAACCAGTTCCCCTTGTTTCTTCACATGTCAGCACTTTAGCTCTTTGCCCCAGCTCACCAGCTTCTGGTCTGGTTAACTTTTGTTTCCCAGAAGCCTTCTTGTTAGCAGCCTTTGGTCAGCAGGTTTTGGTCAAGATGAGTTTTAGCAGGATGAGCTGGCCAGGTGGTATTCAGAGACTGGGTCCTTAACAACGGACCGTTTGTCCTTCTTTAGAACGGCCCTTCTGTTTTACTGCCCTGCGGTTAGCGTGCAGTGCAGAAGTTCCAAAGATCTTGGGGTCTGCTGCCACCCTTTTTGCTAATCTTGCAAGATCCCAAAATGTCTCAAAGTCTGTGGTAAACTTGTTTTGCTAAGTACAAAGACAGACTGGCAGCAAATGCTTTGCTGTTCCATCTTGCCGTGCTGTAAAATCCTGTTCTTGCTCCCATAATTCTTTTCAGCCATGTCATCCTAAAATCAGTCACTCAAAAGCCATACACACAATATAACATATTTCAAAAGGGGTGGTGGTGGTCTCAAACTTAGGGTTCTCAACAAGCTGTGTAAATGCAGCCCTTCCCCCAGGTGCATTAGCTTACTGTTCTCTTCCTCCTCCTTGACAAAGGTGACCTCAGGGTCCTCTGTTCCCTCCACAAGTACCTCTGTAGGCTCTTCAAATAAGGGCTGGCCCTCCATCTTGAGATGGTAGACCAGGGGTGGGGAACCACAGGCCCGGGGGCCAAATGCAGTCCTCAGCAAGTTTTTATTTGGTCCCTTTCCAGTGCCTGGATCTGGTCCCTGGATCCATTCTCTACCCTCAAACACTGAAAAACTGAGCTCATGATAATGAGAGAGAGAGAGAGAGAGAGAGAGAGAGAGGAGTGCATGCACACGAAGGTAGGGGACAGAGCCATGGCACAGATCCATGATCTGGGCCCTCCTTTTCTTGAATAAACCTGTTAAGCAACCCCTCCCCAAACCTCCATGTGGCCCTTGGAGCGCGTACTAATTTTCAATGTGGCCCCCAAGACAGAAAAGGTTCCCCACCCCTGTGGTTGCCCATGAGAGTCATGGTGTCTGTGTTCTGGTTGAGGAGCACTGGCTTGCGTTCAGGGATGGGCACAGAGGATCTCTACTGGTGGTCATAGCTTCCATGGGGGTAGGAGTGGGCAGTGGAGAAGCCGTATTGACTCAACTCTGGTAAAGGCACAGCCGTAGAGGCAGGATGCCACAATGACTGTTTATACAGAGGAACTGGTCCAGCAGCTTGTTGTAGGGGGACGTTTGGCTTCCGCAGCCGAAGGTGAAGTTGTTATCCCAAATCTCCTTGTACCCACTGTGGAGGTTCTTGGCCTGCTGCCAGCATTGGTTCATGTCCCTGTGGTATCCCTACTGTGCCATTTGGAGGGTGATCTCATTGAACACTGCCCCATTCCAATAACATTTGCTCCAGGGAATACACCTCTGGTGGGTGGATTGCTAGCCTGTGAGTGCCTGTGGAACACCAGAGGTAGCGGTGCTGGTAATTGCCTATCAACACAGTAAAGGAAAAAAACACCACATAATTAGATAGCAATAAATGGAAGCATTAATCATGCAGCTTGTATAAAGGCAGCCCCCATCCCAGGTGCATTAACGTACCATAGTTTGTTTGTTTATTTATTTATTTAAAATTTATATCCCGCCCCTCCTGGCCACAGGGCAGCCCGGGGCAGCGAACAACACTCAATAAAACAATATAAACATTTTAAAACAATTTAAAAATACAATATGTGGGGAAACCCCCACCCCTACCCCTCGCCAAAAGCCTGATGGAACAGCCAGGTCTTGCATACACGCCGAAACAGCAGGAGGGGTGGGAGCCACCTGAGCCTCCTCCGGGAGCGAATTCCACAGCACAGGGGCGGCCAGCGAAAAAGATCTAACATCGGTGGGCACGTGGGGAGTGAGGCAGTCCCGCAGATAAGCAGGGCCCAGGCCGTGAAGGGCTTTAAAGGTTAAAACCAGCACCTTGAACCTGGCCCGGTGCTAGTTGACTGGCTGTCATTCTGGGCCATGTTGTTTCTCCTTAAAATGTAAACGTAACAGCTCATGAGGAGAGAGTGTTGGGCACGTGTTGCAAACCAGGACGAGCTGGGACAATGCAAGTTTGAATCTGGCGCTTGTTAGCCTTTTAAGGTGGACTTAGAGCAAGAGTGGAGAGAGGGGCCGGAAGTGGTTGCTCCACGGAAAAACTAGACTTTTTACCCACAAGTTCATGGTGCTGGCATACTGGTTTGTGGATGAGGCTTCACGCAACCTAATTGATGGGATGGATACGTGGGCGCACGTTAGCCCAGATTTGCCTGCATGGCGGGCTCTGCATGTCCTGAGACCCTGCCATGAGTGCATGTTTGGTGAGTGTTGGCCAGTGGCGGCGAACATCTGGCAAACCTCTAGTAAATGGGCAGGTGGACACTCACCTGGTGTGGGCTGATATGGGCTATTGTCTCATTCGAAAACCTTTTAAATTAATGTGTAACAGTGTTTGCCAGGCTAACATGTCTATATCTTGTCTATGCATGCATTATAACAGGGTCTCTTTGAAACTTTTGTTAAACAGAAATATCCAGTCCACAGGAGCGTTCTGGAAGATGAACTGCCTTTCCTAAAATTCAATGGTTCCATTGTCTACAGCTACAATGCCAGTGACTGTTCCTTACTGTCGGAAGATATCCGGTAAGTGGTTGAAAACCTGCATGTTTTCTTGGTGTGGTTTCTGTCCTTGAAGGATTTATATGCACGCTGGGTTAGCTGCTTGCCTTAACAGCAAATGTCTGTTCATAGTAGACATTTTGTTTTATGTATCCTATTTAAACAGGAATGGCTTGCAGTGCTTTTTGTCTCGGTGATTGTCCTGGAGCAGTTGTAGCTCACGCTAGCAACTTGTTTAATTTGTTTAGCAAATGCTGCAGCAGTTTGTTATGCACTAAAACATGTCCTGTGCAGTTTAGAGGCAGCCTTGATTACATCTGTAAACACCTTGTGTCAAACTCCTTTGTTTCAAACAGCTTATGAATGGCTTCCCAGCAGAGGCCAAGGGGAGCCAAAATCTTCTTGGGGAGCAGGGCCTGGGCTCCCACTGCCCATGTCCCTCCTCTCTCCCCTAGTCCCATTTCCATCAGCCTATATAAAAAAAATAAAATTAATTGAAGGCATCTTTTTTTTCTTTTTCTTTTTTTAATACAAAGAAAGATTTGAGAATGTCTAACTTTCACATTTGGTCATGTGCTGTATTAAGGGCTTCATTCTGCGCAGGACTTGGGAGCTGCGTTACTGGGTGCGAGAAATTGACAAAGTCTTTACGAGCATTGGCAATCTGCCTTTAACCCCAGGAGACACCATCATCTATCTTATCAAGATCACCCATGTGGTGGTCACATACTCCTCTTTATAGATTTTCACTGCGTACTTAAACACTGACCTACTCAGATCTCAATTATGGAAATTTATTAAAGAGAACCATCTTAAATAATGGCAGCGGCAGACCCATCAGTGTTTTTCTGTAAGCTGGAGAATAAAGATAAATTTATCTGCTGTTTTATGCACTTAATTGCAGTTACCATTCTAGTGCAGCTTAACATAAATCTTGAACAAAAAAAATATCAAAATTAAGTTAACTTAAAAAGTTTATTAAACGAGTATTTTATACTTCACTTTTTTCTTTTTTTCAATATATAACATATTGACTTTTTTTCCAATTTGGAGATACAAGGAGCATTAAACAAATTAGAAGCAACATATGGATTGTAAACATTTAATGCAATGAATACATATGGATTGTAAATATACAAATTCTTTATAACTATTATAATGGTTGTATAGTCATCAAGAAAAAAATTAAAATTCACTATTTACTAACATACTAAAAATCTTCAATTAAGAATCTGAAAATATTAAATGTAAGTAGGTATAGTGCATCTGGATGGTAAAACAAAAACAAAAAAAGCCCAATCTCCTGTAAGGCTCTACGTTGTTGTAATACACATATTTTAATGGCTATATCAGTCAAAGAGAATCTGATTTATTTTATTTTTTTGAGAAATTAGAAAAAAGTAGAGATTTCTAAAATACTTGCTTTTAAAGGTATTATAATTTTTTTGCAAAATCTCAACATTTTCAGTTTAATACCTTTCTGTTACAGTTTGGCTACTCATGTTGGACAACTACAAATATATAAAAAGAAGCGTTGAAAAAAATCAGGTGGAGTTTTTTGGGGGGGTGGGAAATCTAGGTGTTTTTTTTTTTTTTTTAATCAATGTTCTGGTTTTACAAAAGCATTCTAACATCTTAATCTTTTAGAAAATCTCACCCAGTTCTAGTACTAACACATTTTTAGTTCCTTCATTTTAATGTAAGCTGTGCTGCTGCCTTGGATATTTAATGCAGAGTATAAATAATTAAATGGAAGCTAAATCCAGACCTATTTTCTCTTCAGAACAAGCTTATCTGATGGATCTGTGGTAGGATTTGACATTGAATGGCCACCCTCCTATATCAAAGGGAAAGTAGAGAAAGTTGCCCTAATCCAACTATGTGTGTTTGAAGAAAAATGTTTCTTGTTTCACATCTCTTCCATGAAAGGTCAGTAATGTTGTTAAGCATTTATATAGTGCCAGCAATGTACCTGGAGCTTTACAATCACCAATTATAGGCAGGTCCCTGTCCCAGTGAGCTTACAAACTAAGAGACAAGGAAGGGGAGACACAGGGGAGAGGAACACAGGGAGCGACAGGAATACATCCAAGAAGTTGTGAAGTTGCAGGTGCCTGTGCTTAGCTTAGTTACAGGGAAGACGTAGAACCTAAAAAAATAAGAATCAGGGTGGAGACTCAGAAGATGAGGAGCTAGGAAAAAACTAACTGAAGAGGTAGGTTTTCAGGAGGGATTTGAAGAGGAGGAGGGAGCAAAATGAATGTATTCAGGGGGAGAGTTCCAGGCATGGGGAGCAGCAAGGGAGAAGGGGTGGATATGTTTTGAGGAGCAAGCAGAGGAGGAGCAGAGCTCCCGAAAAGGAGTGTGGCAGGAAACAAGCACAGAGAGAGAGGGGGCAAGGCCACTAAGGGTGTTAACAAACAAGATGATACCCCACACCAGGTGGGTGTGCACATGCTTGATTATTAGCTGTTTGCTCCCACCGGCCACGCGGCCACCAGAAACACAGCCCTCACTCATGGCAGGGTCCTAGAACATGTGTAGCCCGCCATGCAGGTAAATGAGTTAATATACGCACGTGTGTCCACATCTCGGTAGAGTGGAGAGTACAGGAGCCAGATTGAAGGGGGGTGAGTGAGTAGTTGGAGTAGAGGAAGTCAAGACTATGGGTGTAGACAGCATGTTCCAGGAGCTTGGAAGTAAACAGGAGGAGAGAGTTGGGGCAGTAGTTGGAGGGATCAGGTGGGGCAAGCATGGACTTTTTAAGAATAGAGCAGACAGTGGCATGCTTGAAAGCAGAGGGAAAGGAGCCAGTAGAGAGGGAGAGACAGTGGGGGCAATAGAGGTTCAGTGTTATTGAAAAATAAGGAAAGATCCTGTGCAGAGAGGGAAGTAGGACAGGGAGGTTTGAGAAGGGAGTTGAAAGACGAGAAGAGATGACAGGAATATGCCCTTGTTAAGAGCTACTTGGGTGTTTCCCTGCCGGGAGATTCCCCACCGTATCTCTGTAACGTGGGAAAGTGACCTGAGATTCAGTGTGTTTGGTGAGGGAAATGGCTGAGCTGAAGGCTCAGGGTTGTGGGTTGAATTGATAGGGCAATGGGAAAAGGGAGCAAGGAAGTCTAGGGTGGGAGGAGTACCATTCTTAATAGTCTTAAATACATGTGGATGTGAGTTGTTCTCTCTTGTCTAGTCATTTAGTGTCTCTTGCTTACGGTGGTTACTTGCCAATACTTGGTACTTTAGATCAGTGGTCCCTAACATTTTTATGGTCAACTCTTCCCTGTGTTACATCTTAAATTGAAAGTCAGAGGGATATAGTTCTAATAATTAAATGCTTTTGAATTTTTTAACCTATATTTTATCTTGTCTTGAATATCTTTTTTAAAAAACATCTTAAGAGTGGTCCTCACTCTGTGTTTGTTTTTAAACCTTTGGCTTGATGTCCTGGAGAGGAGCTGATAAATTTCCAGTCTAGTGACCAATTTTAGCCTGCTTCTAATATCTGTGACCAGCATGGTGCATTCATCCTGGTGTATGTCGGCCCTTGGAAGGGTGTGGAACCAGTTTGGTTGGTTCGCCACCAAAGGCTTATGGAACCAGAAAGGTTGCAGATAGCTCTAGGGGATGTTTCCTCTGACCTCGATGGCTGCTCACTCGATGGTCTCGTATCGATGTGGAATTCCATGTTGATGGAGACCATCGACCGTGTGGCTCCCAGGTGTTTACTCACGAATCACCGACAGCGCAGCTCCCCATGGTATACAGGGGATCTGTGGCGGAGGAAGCGGGAAGGGTGGTGGTTAGAGCAATGGTGGTGTCACTCGCGTACTGAAGGTGACCGATTGCGGCATAGAGTCTGGTTACGTACCTATGTCATTGTGGTGTGGACAGCAAAGAAGACTTTTTTTGCTGCCCTCATTGCGTCCACTAAGTTCCACCTGGCTGAGCTGTTCCGGGTGGTGAGGGTACTGGTCAGTCCGGCCTTCCTCCATTTGGACTTAGAATCATCAAATGCTTGTTGTGATTTGTTTGTGGACTTTTTTACGGATAAAATTGCTCAGATTCACCACAGTTTTGATGCAACTTTTTTAGCAGTGGGTGGGTTAGAGGCAGTAGAAGCCCCTTCTTGTCCTGTTTTGTGGAATGAGTTTCAGGTTGTGTCGCCCTTGGATGTGGGGGATGCCCTTGGGACTGTTCGAGCCACCTATTGTGAACTAGGTCTATGCCCATCCTGGCTGGTTTTAAGGCTAGCCAGGAGACATTGGGGCCGTTGCTGGTGGGGCTAGTCAATGCCTCCCTTGGGGAGGGCAGGGTGCCGGACTGCCTCAAGGAGGCGGTGGTGCGACCCCTGCTCAAGAAGCCATTTTTGGACGTTGGTGTCCTGGCCAGCTATCGGCCGGTCTCTAACCTTTCCTACCCTTTCCCTTTTTAGGGAAGGTTATTGAACGGGTGGTGGCTCGGCAGCTTCGTGAGCATTTGGACCGGGTCAATTTTCTTGATCCCTCGCAATTGGGCTTTTGCCCGGGTTATGGTAAGGAGACTCTGCTTGTGGCCTTGGCCGACAACCTCTCCTGTGAGTTGGACCGGGGTAGTTCGACCCTGTTGATCCTGTTAGATCTCTCGGCTGCATTTGATACTGTTGATCATGAGTTGTTGGTGACTCAGCTGTGGGACCAGTCAGGGATTAGAGGGACTGTTCTCGAATGGTTCTGCTGTTTCCTAACTGGGAGACTCTATCGTGCGGTGCTGGGAGAGGTCTCATCTTCCCCACCCCCCTGGGGCCTCATGTGTGGGGTTCCGCAGGGTTCCATCTTATCCCCTTTCTTGTTCAATGTGTACATGCAGCCTTTGGGGAGGTTGTCAGGGAGTATGGAGTGAGATGTCATCAATATGCTGATGACACCCAGCTATATATCTCATTTTCCTCCTACTCAGGCCTGGCAGTCTTGGTGCTTACCCGGTGTTTGTCAGCTGTGGGGGATTGGATGAGGGCAAGCCACTTGAAATTAAATCCTGACAAGACAGAGGTGATGGTTGTGGGGAAGGCCGAGGGAGTGATGGCCCTCATCGTTGCTGGGGTGCGTCCTTCCTTGGTTTCTCAGGTTCAGAGTCTGGGGTGCTCCTGGACCCGCAACTCCGCCTGGATGATCATGAGTTGTGGCGGCTGTGGCGAAAGGGGCATTTTGCCAGTTACATCTGGTGCGTCGGCTTAGGCCGTATGTCTCGGACTTGGATCTGGCCACGATCATCCATGCTTTTATTACCTCGAAACTGGATTACTGCAACGCACTCTACGTGGGGTACCCTTGGTGCTGGTTCGGAAACTGCAGCTAGTGCAGAACGTGGCGGCCCGTCTCCTCACTGGGACAGGCTGACATGAGCACATTATACCAGTGCTCCACACTCTGCACTGGCTGCCGATAGTTTCCTGGGCTCAATTCAGGGTGTTGACCTTTTAAAGCCCTAAATGGCTTGGGGCTCCACCTACCTCTAGGACCGCCTCACCCTCCGGGCCCGGGATCGGCCCCTGCGGTCGGCCAGGGGTGCCCTCCTCGGAGTCCCCCGGGTTTCCCTGATGTCCACCATGAGGAGGGCATTCTCTGTGGCTGCGCCGCAGCTGTGGTACTTCCTCCTGTTGGAGGTCCGCTTGATTATGGGTTAGGGTGGATGGGATGGGTTTTATATTGTTTTTTAATTGTAGTTTATAATTGTTTTAATATGTTTTAAAATGCTGTGAGCTGCCCTGAGATGTATGCAGGAGGGGGCGGCATATACATTTTAATATAAATAATAAAATAAAATACATTATTTGCAGTGCTTAATTTGTAAATAAATAAATAAATGAGTTGTCAGGGCCCAAGCCTGCCCCAGAAGCCACAGTCCAGAGCTTGTAAGCTCAGGAAAATTAACCTATTCTGCAGCTAGCAGCTCAACCCCTGGACTAACCTACCTTTCTACAGCTGAATATTACACAGGAGTTCTTAGTTTGTTTGTTTGTTTTTATTCCGTTTTTTACCCTGCCCTTCCCAAAGGCTTAGGGCTGCTTACAATATTAAAACAAAATACGTTAAAATACATTAAAATCCCTTTAAAAAAACCCTACCGTCACTTCTAAAACCAATCCACCCCAACCCCTATCCCCACCTGCCAACCACTGTGCCAGAAAGAAAGATTTTATATTGCCTCTGAAATATGCTCAGGTTTGGGCTCTGATGGACCTCTGAGGGAAGGGAATTCCACAGTATTGGGGAAGCAATTGAGAATGCCTCTCTGCAGGCCCTTGTCATATGAACAAGATTGGCAGGTGGAACCTGAAAGAGCGTGTTCCCGGCTGACCACAAGGGTCACAGTGGAGGATGGTAGGAAAGGTGGTCCTCCTGATATGTGGGGCCCATGCTGTTGAGGCCTTTAAAGGTAAAAACCAGCACCTTGAATTGTGCCCAGAAAGCTATAAGTAACCAGTGCAGACTGTAAAGCAGAGCTATAACGTGCTCACGGCAATCTGTCCCCAAAAGGAGCTGGACCACAATGTTCTGCACCAGCTGCAGCTTCTGAACAGTTACCAATGGCAGCCCCATGTAGAATGCATTGAAGTAATCTAGCCTTGAGGTTACGAAGGCATGGATGATGGTGGCCAAATCTGAAGGAGAAAGAAAGGGTCACAGCCTCCTCAGCAGATGAAGTTGGTGAAATGTGCTCCTGGTCACCACTGCAACCTGATGTTTCTGGTGCAGCAAAGGGTTCAGAAGAATGCAAACCTGGGTAACCAGAGGGGATTGGACCCATCGATAACAGGTTTCCCAATCCCCTCCATGTCACAAGGTTGATCAACCATCATCGCTTCAGTCTTGTCTGGATTCAGCTTCAGTTGGCTCACACTCATCCAGTCCCCAGCAGCAGCCAGGCATTGGGTAAGCAGCAAGGCTTACAGGACCTGGGTTGGATGAAAAAGAGAGATAGGGCTGGGTGTCATACGCATACTGATGCTAAACACTTCACTCCAAACCTCCAAATGATCTCACCCAGTGGCCTCAGATACACGTTGAACAAGAGGGGAGACCAGATGGAACCCTGCAGGACACCACAGGGGAGGTCCCCAAGGGAAGATGAGCAATCTCCCATCATCACCCCCTGGGTCCTCCCTGACAGGAATGAACTGAACCACTCAATAGCAGTCCCATACACTCCTGCCAGGTCCTGTAGTCATGTCAACACCTCATTATCAGTTTATCAAAGGACGCTGAAAGGTCTAACAAGACCAACAGGGCACAGTTCCCTCTGTCAATCTCCAAGTGTAGATCATCGACCAAGGCCACAAGTGCAGTCTCTGTGATATAGTCCTGGATGAAAACCTGACTGAAATGGGTCCAGGAATCAGATAGCATGAAGATGAGCCGGAAGCTCCTGGGCAACTACCTGTTCAATAACCTTCCCTAAAAAGGGGAGGTTAAAGACAGGGTGACAGCTGGCTGGGGAGTCAGTGTTCAAAAGGGGTTTCTTGAGCAAAGTCTGGACCACCGCAGTTCTAAGGTGTCCGACAAACCCCATCCAGCAACGGTCCCAGTGTCTTCCAGTTGGCTATTGTAACTGGTTGCCCACATCACTCCGAGAACATCCTCTGCATTGGTGAGCGACAATTGATATTGATCCAAACAAGCAAGACAAGGCTGAGCTTTCACAATCCCAAACTCTGAACTGCAAGATCTCTCTTGCAGGATGAGACTTTGCAGACAAAGTAGCAGCGCACAAGTTGTGGTGAATGAGTGATTTTGTCTGTAAAATACTTCATAAAAATGTTGCAGCAGGCAATGGATGATTCAAGTTCATGGCAGAAAGGATGGATTAGCCAAGTCATTCACCACCTGGAACAGCTCCACAGGATGAGGCTTTGCAGATGCTATGATAGTAGAAGCTTTCTTCACTGTCATCACAGCCACGGCATAGTCCATCATCTAAACTATATGATGGTTCGCTCAGGATGTGGGGTAGGAAAGGCATTCATGAAATCCAAATACATCCTGTTTTTTTCTAGCTTTTGTTTCCAACCATGAAATGACCAATATTGTCCTTTTCCTGGCCTTTCACAATTCAGGGTACAGATTCCTACAGTGAACATTTCCTGGGGCTCAGCCCCACTCTTGAATTTAATTGCCTGCCCCCACCCATGCATACTAATTCCTGATTATTTGCAGTATCTAAGACTTCATGATTACAAAAAAAGCATTCCAAAATGGACTTGAGTGCAAGGCATTGCACCATTGTCCTCTTGCATCCAGAGGCAACCTGAAACCAAGGTCAGTGTTGGAGTGTGGTGCTTTGGTGCTAGATCTGCAATTACGCAGAAAGGCCCATGATGGGCTATGGCAGTGGTTACTGGCTCCCCCAGAACTCCGCCCCAACAATACCAACTCCAAGGGGTTAAAACCCAACTTCCTAATCTCCCCCTCCACACCCTCCAACCAAGGGGTGAGGAGGCCTTTATCCCTTGCTATCCTCAAGAGAGAATTGTCCCCAGCCGGTAATAAGGCAACCTTAAGCCAATATTTGATTATCAATTGGATAGCCAGTAAGCGGAGGAACTGGCATCCCAATTCCGATCGCAAAATGACCTGGGGTGTTCCCCTCGAAACCCCCAGAACTGCTCGCATGAACCCATTCTGGATAGTTTCCAGAGCGTCAGTAAAGGCCAAACCCCAAGCAGGGAAAGCATAGAGAAGCTGGGTAATAACTTTGGTTCTAAACAGCCGGAGGGCCGGCAGCACCAGCTTCCCACCTTTCCCAAAGAAGAATTTAATAATAACTCCTACCGTATGAGAGGCTTGGCTCTTTACCGCTGTCTCATGGGCTTGCCAACTCAAAGAGCTGGAAAAGTTTACCCCCAGATACTTAAACTGGTTCACTTGACCAATTTAATTTGGCCCTATCCGCCATTTATGGATCTCTCTGTGCTTCCTACACCCAATGATCATGACCTTTGTTTTGGAGTAGTTTACAAGAAGTCCCTCTTTGGAGGCATAATCACCCATGCGCTGCATGGCCCTCCTCAGACCGACCAAGGATTGTGCTATAAGCACAGCATCATCCGCATACAAAAGTGAGGGGATCTTCTTATCCCCCATCTGCGGCGGATGAGAGTCTATTGTCAGTAGGAAGGAGGGGAGATCATTTAGGAAGAGATTGAACAAAACCGGGGCCAATAAACATCCTTGCCTCACCCCCCCAATTCACAGGAACCCTCCCCATAAGGTCACCCTCCTGGCTATACCTTATCCGGAGGGTATTTTCCCTGTGAGGCTGGACTAAGAGGAACCGAAGTCTAGGTTCCATCTGCAGGGAGTCAAGCTTACTCCAGAGCCGCTCCCTGCAGATGGAATCAAAGGCCATTTTCAGATCCACAAAGCATAGATACTCTCTTCCAGAGCCGATAACACACCTCTCAATCTATTGGGCAAGTACTAGGGCATGGTCCACCGTGGACTTGCCCTTTTGAAACCCTACCTGCTCTGGGTTTAATATCATCTCCTTTCAGCCAACCCTGCAACTTCCCCAAAAGATACCAGGTGTATAACTTCCCCACCACACTAAGTAGGCTTATCAGCCGGTATTTCTCAGGGGAGAGGGGATCACCTTTTTTGAAGATCGGGACCACAATGTTACTGCTCCATGTTTTAGGGATCTTCCCAGTTGCACTGATCCTTGTGAAGATTGGGGCTAAAAATTCAGCCCACCATTCAGAAGAATTTTTTAGCTGATCAGTTGTAATTAGATCCTCACCCGGGGCCTTACCTGATCGCAGATGCCGAATTAGGAAAATAATTTCTTCCGGAGACACAGGGACCCATTGATGGACTCTATCTTCCGGAGCCACAAAAGAACCATGGAGAGCCCCCCGAGGGGCTGAGAATGCTACCCTATAGAAATCTTCCCAGACCGCTGGGTGTAATGACACCGTTGGGGCACTCCCCTCCCCCCCCCCCCCCAATCTGTTGAATTAAGGCCCAAAACTTCCTAGAGTCCCCTGCTCCCGCGACTTTTTGCAGGAGGGCCCATTGGTGCTTCTGAAAGTGCGTATGTCTCTTTGTTAGTAATTTACAGTATTCTGAACGGATACCCAGAAAGATTTCCCTAGAAGATCTTGACAGATTAGCCCTCAGGTTTTTTGCTGCTCGCCTGAGGACTGCATGTTTATTACGGCAGGCCAAATTAAACCATCGGGGCATTCCCCTATGGGTCTGACTTCCCTGATCTTCCAGTTTTATCTTAGATGTTAAATGGGTCAATAACTCCTCATATCCAAGCAAGGGATCAATGTCCCCTGCTCTCACCGCCTGCCACAGGGCATGTATCTCAGGCTTCTGCTGAAAAACGTTCAGGGCCGAGGCCAAGTCAGCCGTCCACTTGGGTCTCTTAAAAAAGAGAGTAGATTTAATTGGGGGGGCCACTTGGAGCTGTTAAATTTCCTAACCTTCCTCCAGGGAGCTGGCAGGTAAGGGAGATCGGAAAGTGCCCTGAGTTTGCACTATGGACTGTAAAATTTATTACATTGGAAAAAAAATACAAGGGTACCAGAAAAAAATCAATCACGCTAGATCCCTGGGGTGCGTGAAATGTAAAAAGACCCTCCTGGTCCCCCTCAGTTCGTCCATTCAAGATGACGAGTTCAAGATCTTCCAACATCCTGAGCATATGGGCCGCATTACTATTTGATAGGTTATCCTGAGAAACCCGAGGCGGAATACCCAGTGGGTTTAAAAAGGGTGCAACAGTTCCCTGGGCCGCTAATCTGGTGTTAAAGTCTCCCCCTAATACAAGGGGGACCATAGGAAAAAGTTGCTGCACATCCTGCACCCTCTGAGTAAGTTCCTCCCATATATCGGGGCAAAAATACTCAGAGGATGCAGGAGGGATGTAGATGTTCCCTAATAATTATCGGTGCACCTGAGGGAAAGGTACAATAGTATAATCCGATGTAGGATTTAAATGAATTTATTAGCTCCACTTTAAAATTACTCATGGCTGATACCATTAGGGCCAGACCTCCGCTTGCCCTACCCGAAACCCATGAGGGTAATGCCTTAAGTGAGAAGATGCAAAACCCTTCCATCTCCAGAGCCTCCAGGGACCAAGTCTCTTGTAACAAACATATATCCACCTCCCTAAGGAAAAACCTGAAATCAGGATCCTTAAGACAAGTCTTCCAGCCCGAGATGTTCCAGGAGGCAAGTCTTACAGGGGCATTTATGGCTAGTCTCAAACTTTGCCCCTCTCTAGGGGGACTACAGTCAACCCCCTCTTTTCTCATCCGCCCCTCCCCTCGAGGGCTTCCCTGGGCTGCCGGTTCCGGGGCTACCTCGAAAGCTGAGTCCATCCTCTCGGCAGGGGAAGGGCTGGTCCCCTGGGGATAAACACCATCCAGGGGCTCAGCCCTCACTCCTCCACTCCCATGATTTCCAAACCCCCTCCCATAGCCGGGGGCCCTGACAATTGACCCCATAGGGCTGTCAAGTACTTATTGCCAGAGCAGTCCAGAGGCTCCGTCTTGTTCTAGCCCTCTATCTAGAAAAGTTGCAGAGCTGCCCTCTGGCAGCAAAGCGGTGTCCAGCCTAATCCCCAGGGTGGAGTGGCCAGAGTGGAGCTCATCTCTGGTACAATTCAGTTTCCTCGGCGGGCATTTCACCCGCCCTAGCCTTGTCGGGAGGGCTACTGATCTCAACTGGTTAAGTTGGAGACACAAGGAGTCCAATTTGGATGCTAAATGAAATTGGGGCTGCGTCTCCTGTCCCCTCCCCCTTGAACAAGAGGCTTGAGCCTGCGCTTGTTGCACTTGCTGCATCTCAGCCTCCATTAGGGATGCCAGCGATACTAGAGATTTATCCACAGATTGATGGCATTGTACATTCTGGAGTTGACATTGGCCAGGAATAGCACTCTCAGCTGGAGGAAGGGACAAAGACCTCAAACAAGTTGGGGGGGCACCTAAAGAGTTGGGCACTGAAAGTGCCCCCATGTCGGCCTCCGCTGCTACTCCCAACTGGCCTGACTTTGACCCAAATGCCCTAGAAATGAAAACAGCTTGTTCTTCAAGATAGCCTTTCTGTGTCCAAATTGAACTTACTGTCTCCAAAACATTAAATTTTACATTAACCACTTGTCTGGTCTTTGATACAAATAATTGTTCAACCGAGGCAATATCATGCCTTGTAATAGGAAGGCGGAGTAGCACCTGCAGGTGCTCAGCCCCATCAAAGATTATATTCCAGGGAGGGGACCATCTTCCCCGAATAGGGAGTATTATAAAAATCAAATTCAAAGGGAGGGGATAAAACCTATCTAAGTCACCCCTGGGAAAGAAATTTACAGTTTCATGGTACAGACTCACCATCTAAATTTGCACCCCGTTTCCCAGGAGAGGAGTTAATAAATAGAGGGGGAATTTGTGAGGGCGGAGGTTGTGGACACATCTTCAAATCCCCCACTCTTGACAGAATAATTTGATCCAGTTTCCCATGGATCTGATTCACCTGTGTACACATAAAACGGATTGTTTGACGATGATCCCCCTGCCGTGGGGTTTATCGGCATTGAATGCCATGAGAATGAAGGCTTCTTAGAAGAATCTACTGTCAGTGGAGGGCGAGGAGTGAGCATACCTCCATTTAGAATCGAAGACCCTGGGGGGCCCTCCACCGGCCCCTGGGCTCCAGGGCTGGATTTTAGAGGGAAAAAAGTATCTAATCTCCTCTGTTTCAGGATTTTTGCAGTGGGGGGAGGGCTAACTCCCTGGTCCAAATGCATCCTTTTATTGCCTAGCATTTTTACACGCCCAGAGTCAACTACTGATTCATCAAGGAGCAAACAAAGGGGAAAAAAGGGGAAGAGAGAAAACAAAATAATACGGGCTGTTCCCTGCGCCCGGACCCGCCGAAGGGTGAGCAAAAGGGCGTGTACCTTTTGGCATGCGACCCTTCGGCGCACACCACCGGCACTGCCGGCGGCAGCTGCGCCTCTGTTTATAGCAAGCGGGGCTTGTTGACTCTGCCCCCGGTCAGGTCTCATCCGCTGCAGGCGGGCTGGGGATCACCTGGATCAGTTACCTCCGCTCCATTCATGTCTGGAATTTCTACCCCACTAGAGCTACAGCGGGTAGCACACTTGAGACCTGCAGGTAATATCTGCATTTTCAGGCACTCCCATCAGATACCTGCTGCCTGAAAATGCGGGTATTGCTGGGATGTCACTGGATGCCCTAGGATGCTGATCCCAGCACTGGGACTGACTCGCCTCACCGCCAGTCAGTCCACTCCCTGGACTGACTCGCCTCACCGCCAGGCTGCTGCTCCTCTGGTCCGAGTCGCGGCTTGCTTCTCCCCAGACTGCGCACTGCTTAGCTGAGCTGAGGACTTTCCTGCTTGGCTTTTTCTGGGGGTGGGGGGCACAAGGAGGCCTCTTCCCACCTGCGTGCATCCCCCTAATCGGTCCTCTGTTCCCAGGATGACCTCTGTCAGGGGTGCACATGGGACTTGCGTGTGTCCCCATCTTGGGTCCACTTGGGAATGGAGAATCTAGTAAGGGGTGCACGCAGGTGGGAAGAGCCCTTCTCGCTCCCTACCCTGCTCAGAAAAAGCTAAGTGGGGAAGTTCCCATCTCAGTTGAGCAGCATGTGGACCAGGGAGGAGCGCGGAGCAGCAAGCAGAAACTGGACTTGGAGGAGCAGTGGCCCGGAGGCGAGGTGAGTCAGCCTGGGGAGTTGGGGTAGCCCATTGGTCCGCATTCATGTACCAGTTGGTGCCCAAATGCTACTGAGGTGAATCGGGTACCCCAGATTTGATGGGGTGCCTGACTTGTTGGTTACCTGGTTGCTACTTTTGCCCCACCATGCCGGCCACACCCAATCCAACTATTATTGCATAAAGTTGGAGCTGTCAACTTTTGTTGTGTGTTTGACTATATATGTGCCTCTTCTTGGTTTCAGGTTTTCCCATGGGACTCAAAAATTTGCTTGAAGATGAAACTATTAGAAAGGTTGGAGTAGGAGTTGAAGGAGACCAATGGAAGTTGATGAGAGACTTTGAAATCAAGCTGAAGGGCTTTGTTGAGCTGGCTGACTTTGCCAATGAAAAGGTGAAAACTTTCACTCAAGATTGTGTGGGATATTCAACATGAAATGGCTTTTTCAGTCATTTGTCATCTGTGAATACATCAGGCTTATGCTGTAGATTGAGAGAAATATTACCAAGGAGTTCTGGAGCTACTGTTGGACGACGAGATTGGGGGCATTTCATCTATTTCAAAACGGAGGTTACATTTCTGCAAAAAATAGTGTGTAGGACAGGCTGTAAACTGAATGCATAAATTTTGCATCAGAGGTTCCCAAACTGTGGGTCAGTCATGCTAATTCTGGATGGAGTCATGATCCTGGTTGATATTTGATACATTTTTCATGTTTTTGTGGCTGTCTGGGGTTGCAGGTATCATATTTAAGTCTCAAAATGGGTGAAAGTTTGTGAACTGTTGTCTTAAACATAAAAATCAGGTAGCATTTTGGGACTCTTCTAAAGATCCACATGCCCTGTAGGGATGGGGGTGGGGGTTCTTTACTGTGTTAACAAGCACTTTATTGTCTCTGTTCTTTGGATAAATGTCAATTGGCATAATCTGTAGAACAGTATTTAAATCTTTTCTTTCTTGTCTCACTGTCACACATGCTATCGTGCAGTTTGAGCACTGGCCAATCTCATCTGTCCTTTGCTATTCTTCCAATAGACCAGAATTCTGAACCCTAATATTAAACAACTAAAGCTATTAATAAGCACTTTTCTCCAAATGTACATGTGTACATCTTGATATGGATGTATCTGATCTGATTGCATGTTGCAATACCTACATATTAAAAGTGATTGGCTCAGCAAAGGTGGGTTGTTGGGGGTTTTCGGTTTGGTTTTTTTTTGCGTTTTGAGGAAGGAATTTGGACTTAAAGGAGAAAAGTAGTTGGCGTTATTGGTTAGTTTAGAAGTGAGTTATGATCTTGTTGAAATAGAAGGTTTCTGGAAACTGGAAGGGGAGGTTTCACAGGTTCTTTGCTTAAAAGTGAAATCAGAAATAGTCCCTTAAAGCAGCGGTGGGGAACCTTTTCTATCCCAGGGGCCACACTGAAAATTTGTACAAGCTCCAAGGGCCCACATAGAGGTTGGGGGTGGGGTGCTTAATGGGTGGATTCAAGACAAGCAGGGCCCAGATCATGGATCTGTTCTGTGGATCTGTCCCCTACCGTTGTGTGCCTGCCCTCCTCTCTGCTCCATTATCCTGAGCTAAGTTTTTCAGTGCTTGGGGGTAGAGACTGAATTCAGGAGCCAGATCCAGACACTGGAAAGGGGCCGCATAAAAACTTGCCGAGGGTCGCATTTTGCCCCCGTGCCTAAGGTTCCCCACCCCTGCCTTAAAGAAAGAGAGAGGTTCGTGAGTTCATTATCTGAGAGATTGTAATCTTGAAGGTCTAGCAGGCTGGTGGCATGGCTTTTAGTTTCTTTATAGCCATTGATTCAGAAAAGTTAACTTATTGTTTTCTTGACAGCAGCCGTTAACTATGCTGTCTGTTCCAGGAGAAGCACATGATTCCCTACCAAGTGTGGATGCACTTAGGTCTAATAATGATAGTGTTAGGGGCAAAATTCTCTATTTGACCCAAGTTCTCAGGATATTTAAATGGTTTATTATTTCAAAGTAAAGTCATCATCACCGCTTCTCTTTAGAATGGTGACCGGCTTTTTTTTTTCTAAGTAAAGCCATCATCACTGCTTCTTTTTCAAGAATGGTGACTGACTTTTTCTTTAAAATATCCTGATTTCTGAGAGTGATCAAGTCTCAGGGACCTTCTTGGAGGAGGTTCTTATCTAAATACCATATAAAAATGCAAACCGCACAGTGCTAACCCATAAGATAAATTTTATTAAGCAGGTTCTTAATATTAATATCTCTTATAGACTTAATATTCTTAAACTATGTTTCTAATTAAGAACACCTTTCATACTTACAAAACAAGCATACATTCAAGTTGGCCAGACTTGAAGTAACTTGGTGCTGGGAGTGTGCTCTGCAGTGCTGCCTCTAAGGTGTCCAGGTTAGGTTAGCTGCTCCAAAGAAAAGGGAGGGGTGACAGTCTTTTATATCCTTGTTAATCACTGTCTTGGGAAAACATGATCCGTTTTGTTCTTTTTCTTTTTTTTTTCCTCATGGATCTAGGCAAATGTTTTAACAGCCTGTCTGTGTTTCCACAGCTTTCTGTGTTCCTTTCTGTGTTCCTTTCCAAGGCTGGAAAAGTTGCAGTCTTCAGTATTTTCCCAGTGCTTTCTGCTTCACACAGCTCTCAGTGGTTTTTGGTTTCTTTAGATGTTACAATTTCATACACTTGCCCCCCCCCCCCCTTCTCTGAAGGTCTTCATGTCAGCAGTTCCTTTGTTTTCTGTTTATCTCGACTTGACCCCTGGTACTTCAGTTCAAAAAGTCCAGCTTCAACATGATGTTTTCCCAGAGCCCTTTGCTTCCAAAAGCTTGCTTCAAAAGTCCTGCTCCCAAAAGCCTCTGCTTCAGCCAGTGTTGACCTGAAAATCAGCCACTCAAAAACATTCACACAACAATAGTGGCTATATGCATACTTAATAGTGGATCCTTGTTTCAGTATTTCTTTATGGGGTGTGGTAATAAAATAGCTTGTGGCAGCTGTTAGGTGGAGGAGTTAATTTAACATCTAGGACAAAACATCTTAAATAAAACTTGCAATCATTTATATTTCCCTGAGTTTTTCTGCTCATTTTCAGGGCCCAATGAAAAATGTGGAAAAATGCCCCTGATTCTGCAGGCTGGGACCCTTGATTCTGTGGGCCTTGATCCCCAGTTCTGTGGGCCAGGACTTCCCCGGCAACTTCCCCCCTGCCATCTTGGGCAACGGCAAACCAAACTCTCCAGGTGGCGGCAGGAGCTCCCCGGGTGGTGGTAGTAGTAGTCCTTTGTTGTGCTGGCACTAGGCCATGACAACATCACATCAAACACATACAAACAAGAAAAAAGATTCTAAAATATAAACTCATCAAGGACGAGCTCTCGCAACATGCAGGATCATAACTTTCTAAAATTAAATACAAAATTACATTCCACCTGACCACATAGTGACCTGGAATTATACAAAATAAAAATAATAAAACAGGACAAATAATATATATTCACATATACACACACCTACATATACATACACACATAAGCATAATATACAACATATATGCATACATAAGCAAATGTACACCAGCTATTTTAATTTGTTACCCAGCTACACATCCTGTCCTGGAGATCCAGAATCCCACACTAGTTGGCAGGACCTAACTCTAGAAGCTATAAAAGCAAACTTAGAGACCATTGCAGTAACAGCTTTCCTTTTATCCACCAATAAGAATACTAGGGTTTGTAAATCCAGAAAAGATAAATCCATCTCTAATTTTCCAAGCATTGTAATTCTCAACTGGTCATATAAGGGACAATGGAGCATATAGTGGTCCAGATCCTCCACCTGCCCCGCGCCACATATACGTTTCTTCTCAGAATAAGGGATACCATTATAGCGACCTTGGACTACCTCTGTTCTCATAGACTGCAATCGCAGCACTGTAAAGGCTTTACAAATAGAAATGTCGGTAAGGGTGTCCAGGTAGCTAGCGCCATCGGTACCTGGTATCCAATATCAATAATGAGATAATTTAGACATTGCAATGCAAGCTCTATCTTGTTGGCGTTCTATGTCTTCTATGCCGAATTATTTTAATAGCCTCCTTCCAGGGCAAACCAAGTACGAATTCCACAGAGAACCTTAGCAGACCCAAATTACGCCTAATTTCTTTCCACCATGGGTCCTTCTCACGCCAGTTTTCGTCTTTTTTTTCCAGCAGACAAAATCGGAGTAAGGACAGAGGTGAAAGTTGCAATGATTTTATCCAAAAGGAGAGCTGAAGGCCCCACAGCCTAGATTGGCTCTTGAATATAGCCTTGGAGGAAGACTCCAGTTGAGACTTCCATGGTGGCAATGCAAATCTGAGGCTTATCTCCTGAAATATTGCAGGATGGTCTTTATAGCATTTCTTAAGTCATATGGTATTATATTTGTCCAGGAGACATGGGCAATTGTGGGTTGGACCCCTGGTTTAGAAGGGTATAAGGACTGGAATTCTGGAGCACGTCCTCTAATTTGAAGGGGCATCCTAGTGGTTTGGCTATCTTTTGTTTCATCAGCCCTAGAATTTATGGGTGAAGTGGTTCTAGAAACACCAGACTATCTCTTAGCAGTACAATGTGTGGCTTCTTGCCTCAATGGCCCTCTTGTATTTATGTATATTTTCCACCGAAGTCACTCTGGGCCCCCCGAGCCAGATTGCTGGGAACAATTAGAGGATATGATATCTGCATTTCATGAAGTGAATGAAGTATGTTATATTATCATAATGGGGGATTTTAATGCCAGGATCGGGCGTAATGTTGCAGATATCTTAGAGGCCCTAAAAATATCTTCCCTAGAGGATGAGGCCCCAGACCTTAATTGATACAGACATTCCAAAGACACTGTACTAAATAAGGCGTGTTTGGCTTTGTACAGGTTTGTCTCAAGCCACCTACTTATGATCTTAAATGGGAATGCCCCTGGGGATTGGCAAGGTAATTATACCTTCTTAAACCCCAGAGGGAGTAGTGTGATAGACTACAGAATTGTTTCTGCCTCACTTGCAGAGTGTGTAGTCTCCTTTAATGTGGGCCTGTAACCAGATAGTGATCACTTCCCACTGGAACTTATATTTACGTGTTCCTTCCATTGTAGAGTGAGGGTAGTATGGTTCCTATAGAGACTCCTAAAGGAGGTGGGCGATGTAGAGTCCATTGGATGCCCCGGCTGGAAAACAGGTTAAAATCCTTCCTGTTGACAGATCGGATTGATGGTATTAGGGAGGAGTTGTTGCAGGTTGTCAGTTTAGAATCTGCAGTTTTAGCTCTGGACAGCCTGTTGGTGGAACTACGCCCTCTACTATCTAAGGAGTGTACCAGTGTTAGGAGCAGCAGGTCTAGAAGAGCTAGATGGTGGCATCATGAGTGTAAGGAAGCAAAAGTAGAGCTAAGAAGGCTTGCTCGATTTGTAAAGCTAACAAATAAGTTGGAGATGAAACAACTCTATAGTAATAAGATAACTGATTATAAGGATTTAATCCGTGCAAAGTAGTATATCTACTGGCTTGGCTAATGGTCGCCCTTACAGGACGCTATAAGATTTAATGACAATAGGAACTTTTGGAAAACCATTAAGAGGGCCTAGACCTCTGGGAACCCCCCAAGGGACCAGAAAATTGACTCAGCCTCGTGGGTCCAACATTTCTCAGAGTTATTTCATGAAGCTGATATAGGCAGCGGATGTTGTGGACTGAAGCCTTTAGAAGATCTTCCTCTTTGACCTCCTGTTACCGAAGAGGAGGTTGTAGAGGCAATTGGGTCATTGAAAGAGGGCAAAGCGCCCGGAATTGATTTTCTTCCCAGTGAAATGTCTAGGTCCTTTCCAGAGTGGTGGGCACTGGTGTTGGCCCACTTATTCTCTGTCGTTAATGAGGCTGCTGAGGTCCCTTTGACCTGGAAGAAGGGGGTGGTGGTTCCAATTTACAAGAAGGGGGACAGAGCACTCCCAGGTAATTACAGGCCCATCTCCTTGCTTTCTATAATGTCGTCTAAAATTTACACCAAACTTTTGCTGAATCATCTTACTGACTGTATTAATAGAGAAGCTCTTGTTGCTGATGAACAGGCAGGTTTTTGGGCCTCTAATAGCACCACGGGCCATTGTTTCCTGTTGTCTCACTTGATTAATAAATGTAAGGTGAAGAAACAGAAATTTTATCTAGCATTTATTGACTTTACAGCTACCTTTGACCTAATTAATAGAATGAAGTTATGGGTAAAGTTGCAGGATTTAGGGATAGATAAGAGACTATTATCTTTAATAGTCTCCTTATATTCTAATACAGTTCTCCAAGTTAGGTTAGATATGAGGGGTAGTTTATCTGAACCAGGTGGAGATTGGTAGTGGGGTTAGGCAGGGATGTTTGCTGGCCCCCACTCTTCTTAATCTCTACGTTAATAAGTTGATCATTGATCATAGAGATAAGGGAGATTATTATGCACCAAAGTTAGGAGGCAGGAGAATCTCCACGCTTATGTATGTGGATGATACTGTCCTCATGTCTGTAAGTAGGTTGGAATTTAACTGCCTTCTGGTGGATTTTGGAGAAGACTGCTGTGAGCAAGACCTGAAAACTAATTATCAAAATACTGAAGTTATGGTTTTCTCCAAATTTAAAAGGGAGAGGTGGTTTTTGAATGGCCAGCTTTTAGAGCATTTTGGGAGTAGTTTTTCCATATGAATGGGGTTTGGTCCCCTCACCTTAGGTCAGTTAAAACCATTGTGTCTACTTCTTTGACTGCCCTGAATAGATTTTATAGGTCTAAGTGGGGCTGTTTGGTTAGACCCTCCCTTAAAGATTCAAGATTTCTTCTCAAAAATAGGTTTTTTGAAATCAGATGTTCCTGGCCATTACTACTCTATAGTCCAGCACATCAAGGAAGCCCTACTTAAGAAGGCCCCAGGGGAAAAGAGGAGCTGGGCTCCAACATGGTTCAATCACGAGTGCCGTCAAAAGAAGACAGCTTTACGGCGAGTAGAATAGCCAAGAAATATAACACCCCTCAAACAGTTGAAACTCTGTTGGAGAATAAACGTCAATATATAGCTTTAATAAGATCTAAAAAGCAAGTGTATCAGCATTCTCTATGGAACTCCTTGGAGGAAGCAGTAAGGAAAAAAGATATTGCCAGGTTTTGGACTATTGTTAGGAAGGGATACTATGAGGACAATTGTAGGCTAGACATGAGTATACCGGGTCCAACTTGGCAAAATCATTTTCGGGAAATTTTCAATAGTGTAGTGGAAGTAAGAACAGATCCCGAAATTGAGAATTTTGATTTACTGACACTCCCAGCATGGGAGCCGTTAACCAGAGATACCATCAGGGACCTCATAGTACATCTTCCCGTAGGGAAAGCTCCCGGCAAAGACTGGGTCCCATGTGAATTGCTGAGGGAATATATGGACTGGTGGGTCCCAGTACTAACTCAGCTATTTAATCATATCAAATTTTTTGGCCTAATTCCTGAGAACTGGAATTTAAGTATTGTTATCCCAATTCACAAGAAGGGACATAAAGGATTACCCTCAAATGATAGACCTTTACGTTTAATCAATATTATAGCTAAAATGTATGCAAAGATTCTTTTGAAAAGATTGGAGGGTGGGCTGCCAGAATACAGTTATTCCATGAAGAACAGGCAGGCTTTCGAGCCAAGTACTCCACAATAGATCATTGTTTCACTCTTTCTTTCCTGATTGACAAATACGTCCATACAAGGAAGGGCAAATTGTATGTCGCCGTTATAGATTTAAAGGCGGCATTCGACATGGTTAATAGAGGTCTTCTGTGGGATAAGTTGGCGAAGACAAATATAGATAAAAGACTTCTGATTTAGGTACAGAGGCTTTACCAAAAGACTCAGATAAAAGTAAGGATATCTTCAGCTGGTATTTACACGGATCCCATAGAGACCACAAGGGGTGTTAAACAAGGGTGCGTGTTAGTTCCTTATTCAACTTTTTGATAAATGATGTTGTTTCTGTTCTGAAGGGATATGAGTATCATCCAACCTTTGTTAGGCAGAGACAGACTGGAATACTCATCTGTGCTGATGATATGATCCTACTGTCAATGTCTGAAATTGGCCTGCGCAGATTGCTCACTTCCTTGGGATATTATTGTCACATGAACAAGTTGCAAATTAATTATGATAAATAAAAAATAATGTTTTTTGCTAAATACTGGAAGAGCAAGTGCTGGTTTATAGACTCCACACCCTGTGGAGCAAATGAAAACGTATAGATATTTGGGATTGCTGTAGAATGCAAATGGTACTTGGCATGACCATTTAGACTCCTTAAGATTGAAGTTGGCCAGCACCATCACAAGGGTGATTAGATTTTGGAGAATGAATAGGGGACAATTGTTTAGACCAGCAATAAGTATTCTGTCTCAGAAAATTATTCCACAGGCTTTATATGGCAGTGAAATTTGGGGAATGGTAGTAGAAAATAAGCTTGAGCCTATATAGAATAGGTTGCTGAGGAAAATTCTCGGTGTCGCAATAGGAACACCGGCATGTTTATTAAGAGCAGAAACCGGAATCCTCCATATTGAACCCCAAGTAAAAATCAGACAAATAATGTACTGGAAACGTATATTACAAATACCAGATGAGAGGCTCCCAAAACTATGCTGGTTAGAAATGAGTACCTCAGACCATAAATATAAATGGGAAGCTAGGTTAAGAAGCCTTACAGATGAAATGGGCTTATCTCTTTCCTTTTTAGCCACTTTCTCGTTAGAACACAGTAAGAAAATGGGTAAAGAACGCTTGGAAGACCTCTACAGACAAAAAGATCTAGAGGCCATTGGGCTCAATAAGGTGGCACCATGGTACAGATTTATAAAAGTCTCTCACTTGCAAGAATACTATTTGAGAATTTTGACCAACTTCACGCAAAGGAGAGCTCTTACCCTTCTAAGGTTTCAAGTGATGCCCACGGCAGTCTTGGAGGGTAGATATGCAAAGATCCCTTCTAATTTGAGATTTTGTACATGTGGTGCTTTGGTACGCGAAGATCTACCTCACTATTTATTTAGTTGTCTGTTGTTATCTGAAGTGAGAACCCAGTATCGCCAGCCGTTAATACAATCGACTTTAGCCTGGGAAGTTAGTATGAAAATAACATTTTTGCTAGCAAATCCAGAGGGAAAATTCATAAAGAAAGTGGCAAACATGGCCCATGCCTTTATGATTCAGAGAAGTTAAGTAAAATTCAAGCAAAATAATGTAGATTGATTTTCAGATCTTTGCACATGTGGGAAACTAAATGACTCTGGGTAATTTGCGATGATTTTAGTTTTAAATCATAGAGCTTGGTAGTGCCCAGCTTTTATTATTATTTATTATTATTATTATTAAACATTTATAAAGCGCCAGTTGCAACCTGGCGCTGTACAGAACATACAATCAGATGCGGTCCCTGCCTGTGGCTTACAATCTAAAAGACAAGGAGGGGGAGACAAGGAGAGGGGACAGCGGGAGAGACATGGGAGAAGACAAACAAACATTCAGGCGGATGCGAAGTCTCAGGTGCGTGTACTTGGCTTGGTTACAAGGTGGTCGGTAGCAGCAGTCAGCAGAGGAGGGCTGACAGTAAGAGCAAGGGGAAAGACTAGAGGGCATTGGGAAAGGCAGCATGGAAAAGGTGGGTCTTGAGGAGGGATTTGAAGGAGCGGAGGGAGGAGGCAAGGCGGATGTCGGCAGGGAGGGAGTTCCAGGCATGCGGGGCAGCGAGGGAGAAGGGACGAAGGCGGTTGGGCGAGCAGGAGAAACGAGGGAGAGCGAGGGAGGGGACAGAGGAAGAGCGGAGAGCGCGCGCAGGAGTGCGTAGGGCGATTAGGTCCGAGAGGTAAGGGGGAGCTTGGTCATGGAGCGATTTGAACGTGAAAACCAGGAGTTTGAACAGGATACGTTCAGGAAGGGGGAGCCAGTGAAGGGAGAGGAGGAGAGGCGTTACATGGTCGAAGCGACGGGCAGAGTGAATGATCTTGGCGGCAGAGTTTTGGATCGCAACAAGGGGGGACAGGTGGGAGCGAGGGAGGCCAGCAAGGAGGAGGTTGCAGTAGTCGAGGCGAGAGATAACCATGGCATGAACAAGGATTTTGGCCGAGGAGATAGATAGAAAGGGGCGTATGCGGGCAATGTTGAGGAGAGCGAATCGGCAGGATTTGGCCACAGAGTCAATGTAAGGTTTAAAGGAGAGGTGCGTGTCAAAAATGAAGCCCAAGCTGCGGGCACGGAGAACAGGACGGATGGTGACCCCATCAATGCAGACGGTCAGGTCAGAGGGAGAGGAGGGGGATGGAGGAAAAATGAGGAGTTCAGTCTTGGCCATGTTCAGTTTGAGTTGGCGTCGGGACATCCAGGCGGAGATATCAGAGAGGCAGTCGACGAGGCGTGAGCGGATAGAGGAGGAGAGAGAGGGGGTAGAGAGATAGAGTTGGGTGTCATCAGCATAGAGATGGTATTGGAATCCGTGGGAGGCAATAATTTCGCCAAGGGACAGGGTGTAGATAGAGAAGAGGAGAGGGCCAAGGACAGAACCTTGGGGAACCCCAACCGAGAGGGGAAGGGAGGGGGAGGTCGACTCGGGGAGGGAGACATTAAAGGAGCGGTCAGAGAGGTAGGAGGAGAACCAGTCAAAGACAGAGCCACGGAAGCCCAAAGAGTAAAGCGAGTCCAAGAGGAGCGAGTGGTCGACAGTGTCAAAGGCAGCAGAGAGGTCAAGGAGGACAAGAACGGAGTAGTGGCGCTTCGATTTAGCGACAAGTAGATCATTGGTGATCTTGGCCAGGGCAGTTTCAGTAGAGTGGAGGGGGCGGAAGCCGGACTGGAGAGGGTCGAGGGAGGAGTTGGCAGAGAGGAGGTTCAGGCAGCGGGAGTAGACGACACGTTCCAGGAGCTTCGAAGCAAAGGGAAGGAGGGAGACCGGCCGGTAACTAGAGGGATCGAAAGGGTCCAGGGTAGGCTTTTTGAGGATGGGGGAGACAGTGGCATGTTTGAAGGCAGAGGGGAAGGAGCCTGTGGAAAGGGAGAGATTGACAACATGCAGAAGGGGGGGAGCGACAGTGGGAGCAATAGAGGTCAGGAGGCGGGAGGGGATCGGGTCAAGGGGGCAGGTGGAGGGGTTGGATGAAGAGAGAAGAGCAGAGATTTCCTGGAGAGAGGCAGGAGGGAAGGATGCGAGGAGGGAGGGGGGCGGGGGGCGGAGGGAGGCAATATCCCGACGGATCTTGTCAATCTTGGAGGTGAAGAACGACGCAAGATCCCGAGCAGCAAGGGAAGAGGGCGGGGGAGGGCAGGGGGGTTTGAGAAGGGAGTCGAAAGTAGAGAAAAGGCGGCGAGGGTCGCGGGAGAAAGATTCGATCCTAGAGGCATAATAGCGCTGCCTAGCTAGGGAGATAGCCGAGGAGAGGGAGGAGAGGGAGAATTTGTAATGGAGGAAGTCAGGGAGGGAGCGGGATTTGCGCCAGAGGCGTTCGGCAGCCCGGGCGCAGGAGCGGAGGTAGCGGATGGCAGGGGTAAGCCAGGGGCGGGGGTCGAGGGGGCGGACGGGGCGAGCAGAGGGGGGGGCAAGAGAGTCAAGGGTCGAGGAGAGAGAAGCGTTGAGAGCAGAGACAGCAGAGTCAGGGGAGGAGGAGGCGAAAACGGGGGGAAGAAGGGGGGAAAGATGTGCGGCAAACTCCGAGGGAGTAAGGGCCTGCATATTGCGGAAGGGGCGCATAGAGGGGGAGGCGGAGGGGGGTCGGTGGGAAAGGCTGAAGGAGCCGAGGAAGTGATCAGAACTAGGGAAGGGGTCAAAGGAGAGGTCAGTTAGAGAACAGTTTCGAGTGAAGACGAGGTCGAGGGAATGGCCGTCAGTATGAGTGGGGGAGTCGGTCCAGAGTCGGAGATTAAAGGAGGAAGCGAGAGAGAGAAAGCGGGAAACAGAGGGGGCGGAGGGCGTGTCAACGTGAATGTTGAAATCACCAAGGATAAGAGTGGGGATATCATCGGAGAGGAAGAAGGTGAGCCAGGATTCAAAGTCCGGGAGGAAAGAGGAGAGGGAACCCGGGGGGCGGTAGATGACAGCAACCCGAAGGTGTAGAGGGGAGTATAAGCGCACAGAGTGGGCCTCAAAGGAAGGGAAGGAGGGGGAGGGAGGAGGGGAGAGGGTTTTGAATTGGCAGTGCTTAGCAAGGAGTAAGCCCACACCACCACCCAGCTTAGTGATAAAGTGGTGATAACCTAGGATATTTATTCGGGGGTCAAGAAATTTCTCCCTTCAAGCTCCGGAAAAGAGATAGGGATAATTAATTGGGGTTGTAATTGGATGCCTGAGGATGTGGGGACGGTTAGAGGGTATTCCTGCTTAGGATTGTAACTGATCCCTTTTTGGTGGTTGGATGGGACCTTCCCTAGGGCCTCACCTGGTTGAGAGCTCTTTGCGGAGGGTAGGGAAAATGTTACTGGATTCAATAGAGTGGAGAGGATTAGCCGAGACCTTTTCTTGAGCCATATTTTTTTTTGCTCTTAGAGAGGGGGCCAAAACAACAACTTTTTTCCTTGACTAATCGACATATTGGTCTAGAGATAAACTAATCGGAGCGACTCAAAACTTGTGCTGTTTGAATATTGCTGAAATTCCATGCGAGTTATACACATTGTTGATATTATGAAAGATTCTGTTGACCTGATTCAAGCTTGTTCTCTTTGTTTTTATTATTTTATATTTTATTCATGTATTTAATTTTGTTATAACCTAAAGGTTGATACAATAAAGTTTTTCATTCATTCCCTCCCTTAAAATATATGAGGCCAAAATAGTTTCGCAAATCTGTTATGGCTGTCAAGTATGGGGAAGTAGTTCATCTTTATTTAATACGTTAGAAAGTATCCAAAATAAGTATTTATGACAACTTTTGAGTGTCCCTCCAGTGACACTAGCCTCCTTTCTAAGATTGGAGACTGGAATTAAATCCATCTCAGCTCCTTGGGTGTGTGGTGGTGACCTGCTCTCTCCAAAGACCCTGCAGATCTAGGGCCCTGGGATACCCGTTGCCACTGCCCCCAGACACCGGGACTCATAACCAGCTGCAACAGGAACCTCTGAGTTGACCACCACAGCCAGTGACCTGAAGCACCAAGATCGGGTGCATGCATACCATCTTTCCTCCTTGGAGGCATGCTGGGAATTGTAGTTCAGCATGGTCCCAGGGAGAAAAGATGGTGCCGGAGCTGGAGACAGCATATGTCTGGGCTTTAGCTAACCATCTGTGGTGGTGAACTTGTAGGTTCCTGTCACAGCTGCTTATGAACTCTGGTGTCTAGTGGTGGTGGGTGCGACAGGTACTGGAGGACCAGGGAGAAGGTGGCGCTCCAGGACTGGGGGTGCCGCTCTGGATTGAGGGGCAGCATACCAGGACCCAGGGGCGGGCAGTGACATAAGCACATGCAAGCTACTGAGTGGCTCTTGTTCTGTGATGTCACCTGTCAGTCACTGCACGCAAGCCAACCAGAGGCTTCTGTGCAGTGATTGCCAGGTGACATCACAGCTCATGAGCCTCTCAGAGGCTTGTATGCTGTGATGTTACTGGACAAGGGGAATTCCATGGGGTATTTCCCAGTTTCTGCAGGAATCTAGGCCAGGACTGGATTCTGTGCAGAATCTGCAAATTGCAGTAGCACATTTTTCATGGGCCACTGCTCACTTTACTTTAAACTAACACCTATTTTTTGGGGGTCATTTTTACATTCTAACTTTAGATTTAATTTAGGATTAACAAAAACAAAACACCCACCACCATTGTCCTGTTTCTTTTCAGTTACCTTGTATCCTTTTGGTTGT